>QEPC01003849.1:386447-398015 GCA_003113815.1 Sphenodon punctatus | reverse complement strand
AGATTAGTGATAGAGATAGCGTTAGTGATTTAGTTTTAGTGTTTGTAGGAGTAGGCCTGTGTACTTATTAGATAATCCATTTAGTTCATAGTATTTAGAATAGTTAATAGCAGTTAGATTTAGTGTAGATAGATATATATAATATTAGATTAAAAAATTAATTAAAAAAACCCATATAAAAACCAAAAAACCAAATAAAATACAAAAGAAAACCATATAAAACCCAATAAAAAAACCAAAAAACCATATAAAAAACAAAAAAACCACCCATAACATTTCCCGAATGGACGAACTGAACAGCCGAACCTGAACCCGGTGAACTAACCGAACTGCCGAACCGAACGGAGAAACCGAACGCAGCCAAACCAAACGGACGAACCTAACGGACAAACAGAACGTAGCCAAACCAAACAGCCAAACCCTAACCGCGATCTGTTCGCCCATCCCTACTGGCTGGCACTCACAATTCCAGGCTTCAGACCCCTCAGGTTAGCACTCCAATTCCTGGCCACTCTTGCTTTCCCCTCTTCATCAGGATTATAGCACTGGACAGCAATCTAAGAAGCTCCTCTCTCCATCAGGATTTCAGCACTGGTCAGAAATTCTCTCCACCAGGCATAGACTGATGCTCTCTGGCTTGTGCTTCCCTTTATATTGCATAGTAGGCGTGGCAGCCCTCCAGGCTGTCAGCCCTTAAAGGGCCAGTGTCCTGCCACACTTTCCGTTATGGTTCAGATGAATTTTCAGTGTCTCTACAGATCTGCCCTATCAATCCCAACATCATCTGAAAGGTCACACATTCTGGCAATGCCCAGTCTACCCAGTCCACAGACTGGCATACCTAGATCTAAAGGGGTCGAAATCCTGCAAGGCTGTACCCTGCTATAATGGCGGCCAATCACAGGTAGTCATGACTGAAAATTATGGCATCCCCTAATCCCTGGTGAGGAATGGGGCCACTAACAGATTCACGAGCCCATTATGGCCCATGTTGACACACTTTGGCAGCCCTTGGCCTGGGCTATAGACCCAGAATCATCCAGAGGACCACATCTGTTGCCAAATCCTGTCACTTTGTCTTGTATAATATTGCTAAAATCTGGCCATGCCTTACTGTTGCCACTGCAAAAACCCTAGTCCATGCTCTAGTCATCTCTCACCTTGACAACTGTAGCTTCCTCCTTACTGGTCTGCCCTGCTCTGATCTCGCCCTCCTCATCTCAGTTCAACGCTCTGCTGTCAAAGTCATCCACCCTGCCCTTCACTTTGACCACGTTCATCAGTTCCTCTCTGCCCTGCACGGGCTCCCTCTATGGAAGGGGTGGGGAACCTCAGGTCTGGGAGCCAAATGCAGCCCAAGGCAAGTTTTATGTAGCCCCTTCCCACTTTCTGGATCTGGTCTTTGGATCCAGTTTTTATTGCTAATTACTGAAAAACTGAGCTTGTGCTAGTTTTCAAAGTGGCCCCCAGGAGGAAACAGTTCCCCCACCCCTGCTCTATTGGAATGCATTCATCAAAAGCTTCTGTTCTTCACCTTCAAGGCTCTTCATGGTTTTGCTCCCCCGTATCTCTCTGCTCTTGTATCCTGCCACATTCCTGCCTCCGCTCCTCCTCTGCCCCTACTTTACCTGCTTGTGACTCCCCTGCTCCTCTAAACATCTTCTCTTGCTGCCCCGCAGGCCTGAAACTCCCTCCCTGGATACATTCTTTCTGCTCCCTCCCTCCCAACTTTCAAATCCCTCCTGAAAATCTACCTCTTCCGTCAGGCTTTCCGTAGCTCATCATGAGTGAAACTGCCTCCTCCTCTTCCCTCCCTCCCTTAGAATCTCTTCCCTGTAACTACGTTAAGCACGTGCAACTGCATCTTCTCACACTCATGAATGTATCCTTGTCTCCCCTGATGTTCACCTCTCCCTCATCTCCCCCTTCCTTGTTTCTTAAATTGTAAGCCCCTTGGGGTAGGGACTTGTCTATAACTACTGATTGTACAGTGCCAGGTACACTGCTGATGCTATATACTACTACTGCTACTGCTACTACTACTACTAATAATAATAAAAATAATCCTGGCCAGTGTCCGGGGCAGCAGTGGCCCCACAACTGGCAACCCACAAACAGATGTACCAGGGAGTCTCTAGTGGGACCCTGTCACATCTCTTTTCATCCAGAGTTTAATCTTCAGAACTCATTTTCATGAGAAGTTGTGAAGGATAAAAGTATTACTGAGTTCATTAGATAAGTTTGTGAAGGACAGGCTGAGCAATGACAATTAGCTAAGGTGGTCAAGGGAAGAGCACAAATGGGTACCTCACTTGGTCATCACAAGTAATACCAGCAGTTTTTTGTGTACAGATTTGGGTGGCCCAGTCAGGACCCAAATACCAACTGAGTTCCCGAAATTACACAAAAAACCAAAATAATACTCAAAAATTGTCTCAAAATCCAAAACAAAAAATAAAATCTGTAATAAAATCATTGCATTGGTATAACAGTTTGTCCGTATTTCAGGATTTTGGTATTTTGGGTACCTACTCAAAAACTGATTCTAAATGTACTCGATTCAAGTACCAGAAATTCACACGGTAGTCCTCTTTTTTCAGGTACTCGTTTCAACTGTAGTCAGGGGTAGAGATGAAATGAGTACTAAATAAAACAAGCAAACCCATTGAATCTGAATGATCTGACGTGAAACAAATGAGTTGTGTAATGAACACTAACCATCTGATCTATTAACTATTTTGAAAATTTCATTCCCCCCTCCCCGCAGTTTATAATATGTAGTGTGTTGGTTGCAGCCATTTCCAGTTTTCACCAGTTTTCACCACACATTTTCATAGATCGCAATCCAGAAATCACGCGCGCATGACTTGTGTATGATTTCTGCAAGGTTTTCACACACACCGTAATCCCCACAACGGGGGTGCATGCAGGTTGTACGTTGGTTGGAAACGTGCTCTCATCTACAAGGCTTGGAATCAGCCCCATTGTTCCTGATGAAAACGAACAGAAAACGGGGAACAGACAAAATAAACAAGCTGAACGCACCAAATAAACAAAACAAACTGAACTTAGAAAGAATCAATTGCTCAAGCATTTTGATGAATGTCGTTAAGGTTGAATACGACCTGCTCAAATTGGGGATGAGGAGAGGGAGGGGAACCACAAGCAGGAATTCTTCTCATTTCACTTATCGTCAGAGCTTGAGACCTTGACTGCCGAAAGCTCAGAGTGAATTTGCACATGACATGGGATGGCTCACCCACATATAAGTCTTTTACTTGTAAACTTCCTCTGGACCCTCCAGTAGACCTGAAACTAAAATTCTTGGGGAATGCTGCTTCCATCTATATCTATATATGACCATCTATATCTATTGTGAATAGAAGGAACCACTGAATCTGCTAAATGACCCCAAGGCTGAGTTTCCTTCGGGTAGTGTCTTCCAGGAATATTACTGAAGAAAGAATAGTAGCTGAATGGTCTTCTCATTCAGCTTTCAGATGAAGGAGGGGTAATTTATTGTTGACTGGGCTGAAACAAAATTTCTTAAAAATGAGAAGTCTTGTCAAAATCCTGTTTCTTGCTTCATCTCATAAATAAATAAATAAATCAATCAATCTCTGAACAAACCAAGAACCTTTCAAGATCTGACTGAAAAGGCACAAATATTTAAAGAATAATAATAAAAAAATCATGTGTATGCATGAAATGGCCTGCCTTAACAAAATTTGTTATTTTATTTATTTATTTATTTATTTATTTTCTAGATTTTTACCCCGCCCCTCCTGAGAACAGCTCACGGCGACTTCCAACAATAAAAATACATGTAAATACAATACATATAAAATATATATAAAACAATTTAAAACACATCCAAAATACAGTTCAAAGTATTAAAACAGGGCCCGGGAAACATTAAAATGGTAAATAGGGTAGGGGAGATTAAAAAAAACAAACCCTAACCCACCCTCCCCAAAGGCCTGGGCGAACAGCCAGGTTTTACAACTTCTCCGGAATGTCAACAGGCTTGGGGCCAGGCAAGCTTCCTCCGGAAGGGAGTTCCAAAGGCGCAGCCTGGCCACTGAGAATGCCCTCTCCATTGTGGCCCCCTGCTTAATGCGGGGGACCGCCAGGAAGGCACTCCCGGCAGACCGGAGGAGCCGTTCTGGGGCACAGCAATTGTGGCAATAGTGTCACTGTCATTTTGGTTAAGGATGAAGACCATTTTTTATATGCACAAAAAGGACCAGTGGCCATTTTGCACACGCAAAATCCACTGCCTTTTTCCAAAATCACGGTAACGTTATCGCTGCCATTTTTTTTAGAGTGTGTGTGTGACTATTTTGAGCATGTGAAAAATGGCTTGGTGGTCATTTTGTGCATGCACAATGAATTGTATTTATTATTATTATTATTATTATTATTATTATTATTATTATTGCCGAAGAATTTGGTCAGGTATTGGGAGATCAATGGAAATTTGTTCCTGGTTCCTGAAATTACTACTATTGAGATTTCTTGTGAGCAGCAAAACTGCTACTCACTTCAGCCCTATTGTTGACCTATGTTATTATAATCGAACTAGATATCCTGCATTAGTTCAGTGCATTAGGGTGAGGATGGTCAAAAATGATTGTAACTGTCACCTTTGGTCATCCACTACAATGACTGTGGTCATTACTTTCACCAAGAATGCTAGAACTTGGACTGGTAAACACAATAGATGGGATGGAAAAAGAATAAGCCAGTTGGTTTCAAGGTCAACATGGCTGTTCTTTATCCAGTTGAGGTTAATTTTTGATCATTGTGAAACTCTGGAATTTTGGTTCATTCCATTATAGAGCTAAAGGTAGACAGCTTCACCATGCAAGGTATGTGTGGATTAGTGCTGAAACTCAGTATTTGAAATTTCAGTTTTTACCGAGTATCTCAGTATTCAACTTGGTTTTACCAAGTACTGAGTAACTGAGGAATCAGTCCAGTACTCAGTGCATGGTACTCAGAAAATCCTCTAATGAGCAACATATGGGACTTTTCCTGTCCCTAAATAAAGATACTCAGTACTCAGTACTCTACAAATACTCGGTACTCTGTTTTATTTTTCCTAGTACCAAGGCTGAACACTCGGAACTGGTCTTTGGAAACTCAGAAGTACCCGCAAATAAAAATGTTACTATTCGGTGAAGCTCTAGTGTGCTTATTTTCTTTAAGGTCAATTCACATTTGCTTGGCATCCCAAGAGTTTCTCAATGAGATGTGGGTTTTGAATTAATCCTGAAACTTAAAAACAAGCTCATCTGGAAACTATAGATTTCAGATGATGATGCATCAAAGTTTTCAAAAACCACAGCAACATGAAACTTTAAACTGACCAGAGACCTTTGTAAATGTGTTAAACAAACTATACTGAACTGTGAAACATTCCTGGCCCCAGTTTGGAGATTTATTACAAACCGTGACAGCTGGGAAGATTTGTTCTTCAGTGAAAGTTATCTGACGCTGTTTGCCCACCCAGGACTGATGAACCACTAAGTCCTAGAGGTGGGACTTGGTTGAAAATACCGGATACCAGTTTGATCGGATATCGGATTACTGGATTACCGGATTAAAACCGGTATACTGGTACCGGTTTCTTCCCCATTGAAATCAATGAGAGAAAAAAGTTTAAAAAAAAGAAAGAAAGAAATTACCTGTAATAAAGACAACATTTAAAGAACAGATTAACTTGTTTCCTAACAGCTGCTAACCACCGGACTACACTTTGTGCCCAGTAGGCCCCATGGCCCTCACGGCAGTGCCCACTACTACTTTTTTTTCTTTAAAAAATAGGGTTTTTTTCCCACAGCACTCAGAAGTCAGAACTCACAGTATCATCACAGCAACTGCCAGTGGAGGACACTCATATAGTGGCACATGATGTCAGTCAAGCATGCAGTTTGTAGTTTGCTACTAGAACTGCATAGAGACTGAGAGAGGTCAATAAATCCCAAATCTACCATTTTAGTTGACAACCACATATTCAATTGGCAATGCCAACAGTTCCAATGCCATTGCCCACACAACGAACAACACAACAACAATCCCAAATCAATCCCCACAAATAAGCCCTCTCTCTCCCCATTTGACCATAGGCCCATGGGAACAGGCAGTGGAGGCTCTCCATCTCCCCACCTTGAGTCAGGGCTGAAACCAGCCACCCAGCAAGTGCAGTTCAGAGTTTACATGCAGCAGTGTTTTCCCCCCAACCAGACCCCCAAAATAGATCACATTGCCATCACCTACCTTTATCCTGAACCTCCGAATCCTCAGTTTTTGTGCCCTCCTTGGCCATCAGTAGTCTTCTGAAGGTGTAGGCTTTGGGACACACACCTTCCTTCAGGCCTGGAGAACTGGGAGGACTGAGTTAGCTCCCAGTCCGGTGACAAGCCGAATCAGGAGAGATTAAAGGGAAGAGAAGGACAGGACAGAGGAGAAATAGGAGGGGAAAGGTTTAAATTGTGGGTGCACGAGAGAGGAAGGGGAAGATGGTTTCCAGTGGGGAACAGGGGAAAGGGGACTCCATTGTGCGTTGTCTGCTCCATTGTCTCTGTTGTCTGCTGCAGCTCTCTCTTCTGCCCTGCTTAGAATTCCACTGTGAGGCTGGAGTTTTTTTGGGGTGACCGTCCCCACCCTCAAAAAGAGGTTCCATCCTCCCAATGCCCACTGCACCTCTTTCTGGGGGTGGGGGCGGGCAACATTTTGCATATGGGAGGGGGGCTGCTGGGGTGGAAAAGGCCCTGCTGGGGTGTGTATATGTTGGGATGGGGGGCTGATGGAGTGGAAAGAGCCTGCTGTTGCGCTCCACTCCAGTGTGTGTATGGGGGGCTGATGGGGTGGAAAGGGCCCTGCAGGGGCTTTCCACCCAAGTGTGTGTGTATAATGGAATGGGGGCCTGGGGTGACTCGTGTGTGTGTGGGGGCACTCCCACCCCAAGGAAGATGTTCTGCCCTCCCAATGCCAACTGCACCTCTTCCTGGGGGTGGGGGCAGGAAATGTTTTGCATATGGGATGGGATGGGGGGCTGATGGGGTGGAAAGGGCGTGCTGTTGCGCTCCACTCCAGTGTGTGGATGGGGGAATGATGGGGTGGAAAGGGCCCTGCTGGGGCTTTCCATTCCAGTGAGTATGTATAATGGGATGGGGGCCTGGGGTGACTCATGTGGGGGGGAGCCCCCACCCACGGGAAGAGATTCCACCCTCCGAATGCACACTGTACCTCTTCCTGGGGGTGGGGGCTGGCAAATTTTAATTGTGTACATATGAGATGGGGACTGATGGGGTGGAAAGGTCCCCGCTGGGGCGTTCCACTCCACAGAAGCATGGGAAACAGAAAGGGTCCTGCTGGGGCTATCCACTCCAGTGTGTGTGTATATGGGCTGGGGGGCTGGGGTGACTCATGTGTGTAGGGGGTGCCTCCACCGCCAGGAATACATTCCGCCCTCCCAATGCCCACTGCACCTCTTCCTGGGGGTGGGGGTTGGGCAAATTTTAAGTGCGTGCATATGAGATGGAGGGCTGTTGGGGTGTAAAGGGCCCAACTGTGGCTTTCCACTCCAGTGTGTGAATGGAGGGCTGATGGGGTTGAAAGGGCCCTGCTGGGTCTTTCCACTCCATCATGTGTGTGTGTATGGGATGGTGGGTAGGGGTGTCTTGTGGGGGGGCGGCCTCCACCCCCAGGAAGAGGTTCCGCCCTCCCAATGCCCTCTGCACCTCTTCCTGGGGGTGCCCCCCCCACAAGACAGGTGTGGGAATGGAAAGGGCCTTGCTGTGGCACTCCACTCCAGTGTGTGTGTATAGGGGATGGCTGCTGGGGGGCTGTGTGGGAGGGGGCTGCTGGGGCGGATAGGGCCCTGCTGGGGTGCTCCATTCCACTCAGTTGTGGGAAATGGAAAGGGGCCTGCTGTGGCATTCCACTCCAGTGTGTGACGCTCCTCCCAAGAGTCTGTGTTGAGGGGGCTGGTGAGCTGCAGTGCAGAGCTATGATCTAATGCCCATGGCCAGCTCAACAGCAGGGGCTTTAAAGTGTTAGGAGAGACTGGGGTTCAGGGGAGGCTAGGGGTTTCCAATGCAGACTCTTGGGAGGAGTGCAAGAGGGTGAAGTTGTGTGTGTGTGTGTGTGTGTGTGTGTGTGCGCGCGTGCGCGACTGTGTGTGAGTGACTGTGTGCGTGTGCGCACGCACTATGCACACTGCACGCCCCACAGGAATATGATGTGGTTCCCACAGAGGAACCCCAGTGGGGCTCTGAAAAAGCTCCTACAAGAGCTCTGTATAATATCACCAAAAAAATACCTCCTTGCCCTTCCTCATGGAATGGGGTTGAAGGAGGTAAAACATCGTCATTGGCTGGCAGACATCGGACATATAAATTTGCATGGGACTGAAGTAGTAGAATCTCTACTACTTTTCCCTGGTGGAGTGGTTGGACTGGGAAGTTGCTATGCTGCGGTTGCCTATACTGCACAAACCAAGGGCTGGTGCTGCTGGTTCATCAGTCCCACCACTGACCGAATTTCAGGCTGATGTAATTGCCTCAATCTTGTCAGGATGTACAGAGGTGCAGGCGAGTGAAGGTAGCAGGAGATAATATCCAGGGGCTGGGCAATCATTCATCATCAGGCCCCACATTCAAGGGTATCACCCTCCATGAACTCAAGAATGGGAAGTTTAGTCTTGACAAAGACCAACTTTTCCACAGTCCTCGGGTCCATCTTGGCACGATGTGGGCTGATGATGTCTCCCACCACACTAAATACCCGCTCTGATGATACACTCGTGGGAGGACACGAGATGTAGCCCAATGCTACCTTTGCAAGCAGGGGCCAAGCCTGCATTTTCTGGGACCAGTAGGACAAGGGGTCGGTGTCAGAAGGGCAGGTGGGCTTGGCAAGATATTGAGAGACATATGTCTCTGCCATATCATGTTGCTCTGGTTCACCACTGACACCTCCCTCCTCCGCCACCAAGTCTACCAGTCCAGTAAACAACAAGGTGGATTGGCCCCCACTTGCAACCCCTGTAGAAACAGTAGTTGCCCTTTGCAGCGGGGTCGTCTGCACCAGGCAATACTGTCACACCTCATTGACAAGGTCGACCCTGTTGCTCTTTAAGGATTTGACAAATGCGGCCATGCTCTTCGTGACCCGTGGGAAGAGTAGCGCGGCTAGGAAATGTGGCTGACTCACTTTCAAGGTGTCAAAACACCTATTTAGCTCATCCACCAAATTCTTTGCCATGGCCCTCACAGGCCCACGCAGGTCAGTTCAAGAGAGCATGACTCACATCCATCGAATTAGGATCATGAAGAGTGGCATCACATGGCTCAGAGTGGAGACATTCACACTAATCTCCACAGTAGCCTTGTAAAATGGCTCCAGAATCTGCGTCAGCTGCTCCACCACTGACCAGTCCTCCCCGGTGAGTGGTGTTGCTCCAATGCTCCATGACAAACAAAGGGCATGCAGCACCTCCTTCTGCTCCAGAAGACATTGCAGCATCAAGAAGGTGAAGTTCCACCTTGTGGCCACAACCTGTACCAGCCGGTGAATCAGGGAGCCCAACTCCTCCTGCTTCTCTCTCAGCGCCCGGCTGACTGAAACTGACCGATGGAAGAAACCAGAAATCTTCCTGGCATTTTCAAGCAGTGCTTCAAAGTCCTGGGTTCCACTTAAGGCACCCTGAACCACAAGGTTCAGGAGGTGCGCACCACAGCAAACATGTGTGTAGCCACCATGAGTAATGGCTTCAATCATGTTCTGGGCATTATCGGTGACAAAGTAACCGACCTCAATGTTTGAACCTTGGCATCAGACCCACCCATCCAGCATGCCATTCACTACTTCGAAGAGTTTATCAGTCGTGTGCTGACTGTCAAGCACCTGGGCATGTAACAATGCCCAATGATGCTTTCCAGTCAATAATGCTTCCCTAGTGCTGCTGCCCGCCACTGTGCTGGTGATGACAACTGGTGACATCTGCCACCAGTGTGCGGTCAGTGACAAACAGGCGTGGACCACACTCTGGCTAGTCCACAAGTCCATGGTAAAATGTACCACTGCCCCCTTCGCACGGGAGAACTCCGCAAGGAACCGGGACCTCACCCTCCCGTACAGTGATGGGTTAACCTTCGAGCAGAAGGTTCTGTGACAAGGGACTCTAACAGGGCTGAAGTAAATGAAGCAGTCATTTGAATCTGACACCGTCAACAAGGTTGAATGGCCTCTCATCCAGGGCAATCACTTCCCTAATTGCCTTGGTGATGGCTGCAGCCCGGGGGTGGCTGGATGCAAATGGCATCTTCATTTCCCAGAGCGCAGTTACAGTGGGCTGGGACAAGGACTGGGAAAGGGTGGACTGGGTGGAGCGGCTAGTGCTCCTCCTCTGAGGGGGCTAGGGGATGGTTGTGGAACCATCACCAGATGGCCCAGTGGTGGCAGTTGCAGAGGGAGTGGAAGAAGGTTCCTCCTGCTCGGAACTATTATCTGCACCCTCTGCAACTGTCTGAAACCTCCCCATGCTGTCACTTGGAATGGCACTCCATAGGATCATGAATATTCCCATAGTACCATCTCAAGTGATTGCAAAGGCCAGAGGTGCCATATCTCTTGGGATCTGTGCCACCACGACTGACCTTGGCACTGCAGTGCACACACACTACCTTTGAGGCATCATCCTCCCAGATGTGAAAATGAGACCACACCCAGGATGTGATCTTCTTCGTGCTGGTTCCTGGGAGGGCAGGAGCAGCACAACTGGTGGTCAACCTCTCAAAGGTAGCGCTCAGCGTAACACTTGCGGAAGGGGCGGTGGTAGCTGGTGAGGGTTTGGTGGGCAGGGCCTGAACTGGCATGGATGTGCTATGATGCGTTTTGGCAAGGGGAGAGGGCAGAGAAGCAGGCGCGCTAGAATGCGTGATGGCAGGGGAGAGGATGGGGAAGCAGGTGTCTGCATGAGAGAAAGTGCTTGTGCAAAGGAGAGCTGCATGCTAGGAGCAGCAGCAGCAGCAGCAGCAGCAGCAGTGTAAGTAGCTGGTGGATGAACCACTGTACTAGCAGTGGAAGAAGGAACACTCTTCTTACTGCTATTCAGCACCAAGGAATAACCCTCCCCCCCATCCCAGCCTCTTTGGGGTCTTCAAGAGACGTCCAGAGCCCGTAAGCTTGGGTGCACTTGAAGCTTGTGTGCGGGAGGAAGAGGCCACAGGTGGCCCTACATCGGGTGTCTCCTCCGTGCCAGACTGAGTCAGCTGCCTAGGAAGAGGCACTCCCACTCATGGTCTGTTTCTTCATACCACGACTGCTCATAATTAATTTGTTGAAATGAAGAAAGGACCAACAGCAACAGAGGTTGTGGTGTGGTGTGTGTGAGTGTGTGTGTCAGTGTGGGGTGGTACTAGTACCTACCTAGTACCTTGTGGTGGTGGGAACTGCCTAAGGGGTGGGGGAACTAACTAGCTAAGGGGTGGGTAAACTAACTAGCTGAGGGGTGGGTAAACTAGCTAAGGGGTGGTGGGAACTAGCTACGGGGTTGTG
>QEPC01003849.1:376109-386260 GCA_003113815.1 Sphenodon punctatus | reverse complement strand
GTGGTGGGGGGGGGGGGTGGGGGGTGAAAGGTGTGGGGGTAGAGGTGGGGGATGGGGTGAAGGGTGTGGGGGTAGAGGTGGGGCTGGGGTGAAGAGGGTGGAGCATGCATGCTCCTCCAATTTGACCTGGCAACTGGTGCCCCCTCACCCCCAAACAGCAGATGGCACAAGATGGTTCAAACAACAACCACACCACAACCCTAGCAAAGCCACATTTCCCCCTGCCCCCATTGGCAGGGCTTCAAAAGACTCAGCAAACATGCATGCATGTTCCTCCAACTTGACCTGGCAACTGGGGCACCCCCACCCCCAAAGATAAGATGGCACACACAACAAAAGATAGACCTGTCACACTGGCACAGCCACATTTCACCCTCCCCCATTGGCAGGGCTTCAAAAGCCTCCGCCACCCTGCATACTTGTTGCTTGCCATGGCCTGGAGACATGGCATGAAGTGCCCCCCCCCCCGCAGGATCCCAAGAGACTAGGTCCCCATTCCATTTTTTCCCCTTCCCTAAGGGACACCAGGGGGTACTAAAGCCCATAAAACCCCAAAGTAACTCATAACTTACCAAAAGTCGCATGCTTGCACGCCTCCAGCAGTCTGTGGCAGTCCTTTCAGATACCAAACCTGCTGTAAAATGGCTTCCTAAGCCCAAGGGCCAGAAGGTCCCAGAAGGGAAAAAAAATTCCTACATTACTATTGGCCAGTGGCCACTCCAGCCAGCCAAGTGCCCACCCCCGGTCACAGACACAGCTCTACCCCCTCTAAAAAAATCTTAGGAAAACCTTCAAGATTGGATGCCTTTTCTGATTTCAAAAAAGGCAACCAATCCAAGGCAGGGTAAAAAAAAGGGCCAAATGTAACAGTTTACACCACAGGGAGGGGGCACAAGTGCAAAACAAAAAAACAGTATCCAACTGCCAAAAAGTGATTTTAAAAAATTTGAGATCCGAAACCAATGCAAAAATCTGGTACGGCCAGGATTACCGGATCTTGGATTTAAATCGGGTACTGCTAAATACCAGCAATATTGGATCTCGGTGGATCTGGAATTCCCACCCCTACTAAGTCCTATGTGAGCATGTAGTGTGTTGGGCATGGGCCCTTTAAGGGGAAGGGAGGGACCTGTCCCTTGACTCTGCCCTTTCAAGGACTATAAGAACCCAGAACTTGGAAGGCACCAGCAGTTGTGATCTGGTTTTTGCAAAATGCAGAGTTCCAATCAAACTAATGATGCACTGGAAGCTCTCCAGGGTATTGACTGGGAGACACATGGGGTCTGAGGAATAAAGATATGGGCTACTTGTATGTAATGGTGAATAAACAAGCAAAAATTGAGGAGTTTGCGTAAAGACTCTGCTGTGTTTTTTTGTGTTTGACTCTGCTATCCCAGTTGTGAGAAGCTTGGGTCACCTTCCCAGAGAACCCTTAGAACCATACTTCATATGAACTTGTTTGAAGCTCCTGTCTTTTTTGGAACCTTCGTAATGACAATGAACTTCATTTTTCATGTGCAAAAATTAAAAAACATTTTCCTCCAGGGTAGAGAGGTAGTGTTGCCTAGTGGATAAGGCATTAGACTGGAACTTGGGAAACCAGGGTTCAAATAAGTGGTATCCATGAACTTGGCTGGTGGGTAGAGCTGAAATTATTTATCATGTTGATCACTGCTTTTTGTAAAAATTACCCAATTGCTGCCGGCAGAAAATGGCCAGTTTTTACAATGATTTCTTTGGATTCCTGCTTAAGAATTCCTCTCATTATTTAATCAACATGTTCATCAACTGGAAGAAATTGTTGAAACTTATTGTAAATGTTCCCTGAGCCCATGCTGTGGGCAGGATAGAGATTTCAATAAATAAATAGCATTCCAAAAGTGTTAGGAAAACCAAATGCAATAAATGAGAAAACCTGTCCTGAAAACAAAAAAGAATCATGTGAAATTTCAGGAAGGTTCCGAAATGGTGAGAATTCTGATTGATGTGAGAATGGCCCAGAGGTGCACCAAAAGAAGGGGGGTCGGGCCACAGTTCAGCTTAGGGGAGGAGGATTTGGAAGCCACTGGGACACTTTGGAGATCCAGCCTGCTGCCTGGGATCCACCTGACACTCAGCAGGTTAAGTCCCTCAGGGGAGGAGGAGCCAGTGGCCGTCAGGATGCATTGGAGATACAGTAGGGGGAAGATCCTGGTGGCTGAGGCCACCCAGAAAAGTACAGAGGCACACCAAAGATGTTACCCAGGCCCAAGATGAAGGTTCAAAAAAAGGTCCATGGGGATCATGTCAGCCATAATGGGTGTTAGTGGGGGACAAGGCAACAGGTGCAAGGCAGCCAGAGATGCACACCAAACAGGGCCCCAGGCCTGCACTGAGAGCCAATAGCAATGGCCCAAAAGGGACAGGTACAAGGCTCAAGGCACTGCTCTGCCCCCATTACAGGCCAGTCATACCCCCCTGGACAATGCTTACCCTTCTGGACATGCCCTCCCTTCTCCATGCATCATTTCTCTCACCTTGCATTTCCTTTTCCCCTGGTGCAGCCGATGGGACAAAGAGCTGCCCAAGTGGCCAGGGGCTACCATTAAGCCCTTGCCTGTCCCCACCCTTCAGGTGTCCTGCTACCGCCTAATTGGCTGCATGCTATTGATGTGACAGTCACCAATATGGTTCCACCACCCACCTGCAACACCTGAACAGAGGGAGGAGAAATGTGGTCCTGGTTCAGTCACCACAAACTGTGCCCCTGCTGGGGGGACGAGGTCTTTCTTCTTTATTTGGGAATGGCCAATTTGCTTCAGCCTTAGGAAAATGTCTCTCTCTTAGCTCTCCACCTGTAAAATGAGAATAATAATGACCTACGCAGCAGAGCTGTCATGAGAGTGAATTAGATAAGGTTTTTAAAGCACTTTAAACATTGACATTGCTATATAAATGAGAATTAGTAATAACACTGTTCAGCATTGAAGGCAGCGGGTTTTGCTGAAACATCCACCAGATCTTACTGTTACTGCCACCCATTAACCATTATCCTACTAAATCAGTTATATAATAGCCATGTGTCAACAGGACTTAATGTCATTCCTGGATTTTTACCTGTTGAATTTCTCAGCTATAATAGAGAGGAGATTAATAGTTTAAGATGAGCATACTTGTGGACAGCAACCAACTGAAGCTGCAGTGGAGACTGTAATGTAGGCAATTTGGTTTAACAAAGAGGCGATCCAAACATCATGAAGAGAGACACTAAGAAAGACAATCAAATAAAACTAATTAATAATATATTTAGCTGCCTGCAGCGTGTTTCTTTCTTTTATTCATAGAACAACCGCATGCTGTCCTGCAGAATCTACAAGTGTCTAATTTTCTTGGTCTGCTGTGCATGATTGTGATTAGAAATATCTTGAAGTTAGGAGGAATGTCATGTTAAGTTGGTACAATGCCTTATGGTGTACAAAAGGGTGATTAAAATTTTAACAGAAAATGTAATGCATTTCACGTGGAGCTCCCTGAAAAATAATGGTAGTTATGCCACAACTCCGATAAATGTTGTTGTGTTACCTCACGGTGAACACTGTGCTTAATATACATGTATTTTTCATCTTGTAGGGAGAAAATGAAAGAGCTATCAGAAGGGGGATGATGGAGTGAATCAATCAGTTCCAATTTCCCCCCCCCTCTCTGGATTCCATTTAGATACTTAAAATATAACCTTGTGACTAGACCTGAAATGAGTAGTGTATTTCTATCCGGGTGCAATACCCAATTTTTAAAGTATCCCTATCGGGTGCCTGAATCAGTGCCTGAATATGGATTGAGTGCCTGATTACCTGAAAATACTGGATATTTCACTTTCTGAGTTACCAATTTACCATTTTCCAATTGGAAACCGGGACTGAAACTCGGAAAAACTGGAATGGTAATTGGGAATCTGGTACCAGAAGTTGGAAAATTGGGGCAAAAAGTGTCATTTTTATTGATCAGATACTTGATCCAGTACTAATTGGATATCGATTAGTAACTGAAGTTACTAGGTTAAATTGAGTACTGCAATTTTGACAGACATAACCATTTTGGCTAATGCTCATTTCAGCTCTAATTGTGACCTCAGAGTGTAACAACTTGCACAGTCTGCCAGTATCCATCAGCCTTGAGACCCTCATCCCCACATGGTGTGATGGAATGGGTCACTGTTCTTATAAGAAGGGTGGCCATACCTCCCCTTTAAAAGAGGACACTTATGAAAAATACATCTTGCAGGGCTACATTGGTTCCAGTGCACCCCTGAACTATGTATTTTTCATAAGCATCCTCTTATGACCATTCATAAGCATTCCCAAAATAGCTCAGGTAGTGTTGGTGTCATTTTGGGAAAGGGTTGCAAGTGCGTAGAATGGCCTGAGCAGTCATTTAGTTTATATTCAGTAATCTTTTAAAAATTTAAAATTATTTCTAATAAATAAAACAAGGTGGGGGGATGAAAACAAGGAAGTTAAACTTTTTCTTTACACCCCCCCTCCCGAGAATGAAGGGGTGTTTTGTAAACAAAAATGAATACAAAAACAAACGTCTCTCCTGCTAGTCAACTGAACCCCTCACCCAAGTCTTTCAAAGCTCCAAATTTGCGATCTTTTAATTCCCTACTCCCCAGTCACTGAGCTAAGCACAGGCACCTGTAACTTCTCCGTGGCTTGCTGTACCATTCGCTGTCTCTCTCTATGTTCCCCACTTCCTGTGTACCCTACCCATGGCCATCCTAGATTGTAAGCCTCCCGTCGCAGGGACCTGTCCCTATTTTAATGATTGTTCAGTTTCAGGAACTCTAGGGATTAACTAGGGATAGGACTATCGGTATTGGATTAATCTGATAATGCCAATAATTGGCAATATCGGATTAATCTGAATATACCGATAAATCCGATATTAGATTAATCCGATACTGATAAAACCGGTAACCGATAATTTGCCGATAATCTCATCCCTAATATTAACTCCACCAACAACTAATAATAAATAAAAGATGACTGGGGAATGTTTTCCCTCCTATAGGCCTCATTGACAATTAGCACAAGCTTCAAGGGCTGAATAGGAGTAGGAAGAAAGGCACTTAATGAGTGTGCTCAGGATGGGGGAGGGGGATAGAATGTGAGGGTCCAGATCATAGATCTATCCTCTATCCTTGAGGACAAGCCCCTCTATTCTCATCCTTGCTGCCTTTCCCAGGACCATGCTCCATCAGTGCTTGAGAGGAGGGTCTGGATATATGGGGCCAGATTCAAGAAACCGGAAAGGCAACTGCCACAGTATGTTTCAGTAAGTTCTTGCAGGACTAGACTAGAGTTGCAGCGGGTAGCACATTTGCTATGCATGAGTAATACCTGCATTTTGGGGCATCCGCAGCTCCCCATTGGGTACCCATTGCCCAGAAATGCGGGTATTATTGGGGTGTGTTAGGATGCCCCAGGAAACTGATCCCTCCCAGCACCTGAGGCTCCTCGGAATGATTCACCTCACTGCCAGGCTGCTGCTCCTCTGGTCCTGCTCACTGCTCGCTGTTCCCTGCTCCTCCCGAGCCCATGTGCTGCTTGGATGATCTGGGGACTCCCAATCTCAGCTTTTTCTGAGCATGAGGGGATGGCGGGGGGGGGGGGGGGCGGAAAGCAAGAAGTCCTTTTCCCACCTGCATGCATGAGCCCTGTATAAATCCCCATTTTGTGTCCTCCTGGGAATGTGGGGACTCATTAGGCAGTGCCTGCAGGTGAGAAGATGCTTCCTGATGCCCATCAGGTTCAATGGTACCCCTGTTGCAACTCCAAACTAGACTGAAGTAGACCCAGCACACTGTCACTATTTCACCCATGCCCTAGGAAGATTAGCTATAGGGAGGCACCGGAGCCAGTAATTAAGGCATAACAGCACAGGTTATGATTTGGAATTGGTCCAGCAGTTAAGGGGTTAAGCAGGGACCTAGTCAAGGAGCATGGTGTCACAGGAGGTGGGCTGATCACATGTTCTTGGCTGAGAGCTATAAAGAGAGAGCCCAATCTCAGCCAGGGAATCTCATCTTGAAGACAGTCAGAGTCGGGAAAACTGGAGCTGTTGAGAAGCCAAAAAAGGTGGGGATTTTGGCCCCAATTCTGCAATGACTCTGGGCTGGGGCTAGACCACTTTGCCACAGGGGCAAATAAAAAAACAGATGAGGGTCAGATTTAGCCCAGAGGCAGGTGATTCAGCATCTCTGCAGTGAAGCTCCCTTGCCCCCCCCCCTTCCATCCAGGTTTTTCATGGACAAAAATCTGTGTTTCTGCTAGAGTTAAAATAGGATAAGTAGGGATGGTATTTTCAGTTTTGGATAGAACCGGAACGGCCCAGAAATGGCCGTTTTGGTTTTATCTGAAATTTTGGTTCTCACTTAGGTTTAATTTTTTTCTGACTTTTTTGCATTGATTCCCCCCTCCCCTTTTTTCTAAATGTAAAAAAAGGAAAAAGAAGAAGAAGAAAAAACAATGCAAAAACCTGAAAAACCAAAACCAAACTCTGAACCGATAAACTCAGAGAACTGAAACAAACAAACAAACAAACAAAAAACAAAAATCTTTCAAGAGTCCCATCCCTACTGATATATTGAAAATGTGTCTTTTCCTTTCAAGGTAGCCCTTTTCTTCTTTGTTGTATAGCTGTATAACTTTTCAAGCCACATTGCATCAATGTGAAGTTGTTCACATTTGTGGAACCAAGGAAAATATTTTTTTTTACAGTTGCAAACATTTCAGAATTACAAGCTTTCATCCCCAGGGTGTTTATTACTTGGAGGTAGGTTAGATGCCTTACTGCACTGTACAGTAAATCCTTCATTGCCCTTGTGTCCAGTTCACGCTGAGTGTATCAGACTCCAGCACTAAATCTCTAGTCCAGTATGCCTGCAGATTATGGGCACACTGATTGCATCACAGAAAAGTGGGGCTGGAATAGATTTATAACAACAGCTTGGTATTAAGGGACCAACCCAGCTACGTGAATACATTGCACAACATTTCTAGCATCCATTTTGTTGGTGGCACAATGTGTTAGGGTAAATACTTGCAGGGTTAGGCCCAAGCGGGTTTAGCCCTGTGTCACAAACGGTGTTTTTGAACGATCAAGGTGATGGGGGGGGGAGGGGAGAAGTCCATGATTTCCGAGTGGCACTGCCGCACAGCACCCATGCAGGTGGAGTGATTGTGGAGAAAGACAAATGGGCGACTTCTAGCATGGCTACTATAGCCATGGAAGCGGCCACCATACATTTGGCTGGCCCCGCACACACAGGCCCCCAAATGGCTTCCGCTAGTATGCTGAGCCATACTCACCACTACTTAACTTGCCTGACTCATTGAAAATTCCATGTATATAACTGGTTACATGTAGAAATCACACCTTCAGATGTCTGGATCTCCCAGCAGTACTCCATACATGCTCATGCGTGGGTAGTTGTTGGCTCATGGGAGTGTGCATCAGGCTGATCCGCCTTCAGATGGGTGCATGGCTGTATGACTCCTGGATGGGCATACGGAGTAGCTACGGCCATCTCATTGGACAACATCCTAAGTCAGAAGACCTGTTCAAAAAGAGGTTCAGTGCAGGGAAGGCTTTCCCCTGAGGCACTGAACTAGAAATGGGTCAGTCACATGCCCCATGTTATGGTTCTAAAGGCAAAGCAGGACCCAGCTGTAACAGTTAGAGCTTGAAAACAGCAGGGTGAGGAGCTGATGGAGGTACTCATAGCTGGGATGGTTGGGTAAGTCTCTGTAGGACCAAGGGTCTGTGATGCTCCCCAACACCAGGAATGGGGCACGCAGACACAGCACCAATTCCTTCTGCAGCATATCTCTATTTACAGTGCTCTGCTGCACCAGTGTACACAGTACAATCTCTCAGTAAAGCCTCCCCAGGGCACCTGACGGCAGCCCTGCAGATGCCTCAGATACTACAGACCCCTCCCTGGGGTACCAGTAACACCTACAACCAGGAATTATATGCAGTGAGCTTCCTCACCAGCCCAAAGCCTTCATATACCTGTTCCCCCTTGGCTGACTGGGTTTCCTGTGGGGCTGAAACAAGAATGAAATTAATTCTCATGAGAATCTCGCAACCCGGATGACATCTCAAGACATTACGTTCTGCTCAATAGAACACAATGGAATATCACTTATTTAAATAACTCATGTCCCTTATTCTGAATACCACCACTCTATGGAACACACGGAACTTCCCTTACGTTCAGTATCCTTCAGCTCTGGAGTATCTCCTATTTTTGCAACTTTGACGTGGTAACCTTATTCCTGTGGCAATGGAGAAAAACCTTTCAACATCTTTTTGTGTGTGTGAAAACTAGAGCTCAAAAGGGTAGCTCATTTGCTACCCACAGGTAACGTCTACTATTTTGAGTACTGTGTTAGGTGCCCAATGGGCAGCACCGATCGTGCAGCCGATTGTTCAAAAATACCAGGTATTCCCTTTGCTGATTAATTGATTTGTAAATCAGTACAGGAATCGAGATTGTTATGTTGAAAAAAATGGTATCAGAAGTCATTAAATCTGTACTGGATGTTGGAAAAAATGGGCAAAAAATGGTATATTGGGTACCGATTAGTACCCGATGTTACCGGATCAGGTTGATTACTGCATTTTTTATGAATCTACCAATTTTTGCGGGTACTCATTTCAGCTCTGTGGCAACCTTGTAGAGATTTGAAAACAGCTATCATGTCTCCCCTCAGTTTTCTTTTTTTCCCTCTGGGCTAAAACATTCCTAAATTCCTTCAGCCTTTCCTCATATGACTAGCACTTGACCCCCTATATCATCTTCCCTGGTCTCCTTCGAATCCTTTCCAATTTATAATTTGAGAGTGGGCAGAGAAAGGATGGTCAAGTTTGCGTTTTGTTTCAGTCTCTGCGTGCAGATACACAAAAACTGTGCATCAATAAGAAGCAGCTACCTACAGTTTTGAACAACACTGGCTCCATTTAAATAACTGTTTTGTTCTTTCAAATTACCAAGGATGGTGTGAAATGCTGCCTGAGCAGACTGCTGCTGGGACCGATAATGGAGAAGGGATTGGCCCTGGTAAAGCAGACTACTTATCCTATGAACAAAATAATCAGACTAAGAGAATATTGCTCCTTAGCTTTTAATTTGGAGGAGCCAATGGCATGCCGGAAAAAATATTCATGACTGATATAGTCACGCCTTCCCCTCCAAAAATAAGAGCAGCAGTTTTACAGCATAGAAGACATCCCTACCGAGGACCTAAAAAAATGTTTCTGAATACAATTTTTGTTGTAATAGCAGCATCCCTTGCATTTTAATGCCCCCTCCCTACATCACTAGGTCACCTCTTATGATACAAAGGGCATGGAGACATGCCCTTGTGATATCCCTCTAGGCACCATTCCAGAAGGAGAATGAAGTATGGATTGGAGGAAGGGGTCCCCTCTCCAGGTCTCTCTGGCAACACCTCTATAACCACCTCTTGGAAGTAAGAACTGACAAAGAGGAAATGGTGCATCAGGGACTGAAGTTTGCTCTGGGAAAATCTGATGTGTTTGCACAACACCATGATGACTTAATAGAGTCACATCCTTATAGGCAAACTCCTGTGCATCACAGTGGTGGTGGGCCCCCTAGGGCAGCAGGGACAATGTCTCTCCTGGCCCCAGGACTCACCAGGACTCCCCTGCATTAGTGCAGACTTTAAAAAATAAAATAAAAAAATAGACCGCCTGGTGCCATGGTGAATGTTTGGACCCATCTCAATGAACCTTATTTAGAGAGGCAGGAACCTTCTGAAGGCCAGTGCCTCTCTAAACAAGGTTCTTCGAGATGGATCAGAATATTCTCACTGAATGTGTGTGCGCGCACACACACAACTGATGACTCACACCACCACTTCCTAAGGAAGCCTTCAGAGACAAAAGTGAAGAGTTATCCCTTTATGCAGAATGGGCGGCTAGAAGCACCATCCATTCCGCATAAAGGGACCCTGCAATGAAATAGTACCTCAGGGGGCACTGCAGGGGCTGGGCAGGGCTAATGTTCATACCCAGGTGCCACACAGAGGTGCCCGGATATGAACTTCCCTGTCCCAGCCTGTGCGGGGGGGGGGGGGGGG
>QEPC01003849.1:308560-333462 GCA_003113815.1 Sphenodon punctatus | reverse complement strand
CCTTTATAGTTAATTATTAGGATATTCCTTTTAGTTCAATAGTTTTAGAATACTTAATAGCAGTTAGATTTAGTATAGAGATAGAGATATATAATATTAGATTCAGAAATTTAAATAAAAAATAAATAAATTGTTTTTATAAAATATTTATGCATTCTTTTGGTGGGAGAAATGGAGAAGGGAAGGCGAGGCCGGTCTGTTGCCCATAAGGGAGGCAATGGGGAACATCCCAGAGGTGGTAGGGGCTGTGCCAGGGGAGTGGAAGCAGGCAGAAGCATTAGCCCGAGCACATCACCACACCCCAAACTCAGCAGGCCTGCTTTAGGGCCCCAGGCTTCATTGTCTCAGTGTTGTCTCCTGGCAGTGCCCTCCTCCACTCCCACGCAGGCCAGAGCTGGTGGATCCCACCCCGGCTGCTAGAGGCAGGGCCTGATCCCCGGACAATGTCAGTAGGGAGAGGAGTAGCAGCAGCAGCAGGAGCACTAGCAGCTATAGAGGGGGGCACAGGGAGAGTGCCAGCAGCATGGCGGGCACAGGCAGTCTAGCCTCAGAGTCCCAGTATTCCCCTTCACTGGAATTCACCATGATCGTGGACAGTGAGTCAGAGGCAGACACTAGTGCCGCAGAGGAGATGTCTGGAGCTGAGGCAATGGCTGAGTCTTCGCCCAGAGCTGTTTCGCCAGTGACACCAAGTTCTCCCCCTCCCAGCAGCGCTGGAAGCAGTGCATCACCCGGGGCAGGCCAGAAGGCAAGAGGTGGGAAACAATCCTCAGTCTGGGATCATTTTAAGCAGGTGCGGGAAGATGATCCTAGAGAGGTGCAGTGCACTGTGTGCAAAAAGGAGGTAAAGCGTGGGCAGGTGCTCAGCAACCTGGGGACAACGGCAATGGCAAGACACCTAAAGTCATACCACAGTGCTCTGCTGCTCAGTGGAAATTCAGGGGAAGTGGATGCAAGCCAGTTCCTGACTGTAGTGGCCAGGCACCCGGCTCCTTCAGCGGGCAAGTGTCCTGCACCAGCACCAACTTCTGCATCTATCAGCAGGAGCAGTATTCCTCCTGCTAGGGGGGCAAAACAGCAGCAGGAGCCTCCCCAGCAGTGCTGTCAGGAGGAGCTGGGGTGGGGGAGCTGGGGAGCTAGGGAGCTGGGGTGGGGGGGATCTGTCAAGGCCATTGGCAGGGCGCTCTGACACTGGCTTCCAAGATAAAGTGAAGATGATTGCCCTGGATGGACAGCCCTTCTCAATTGTGGAGGACAAGGGTTTCCAGCGGCTAATTGGGTTCCCAGCCCCCAACTTTAAGCTGCCTTCCCGCTCCACCCTGAGTCAGACAGTTGTGCCACAGTTCTACAGGACTTTGAAGGAGCGGGTGAGGGAGCAGCTGGCAGGGGCTGGGGGGGCAACGGTCCACTTCACCACTGACCTGTGGTCCACTAGGAATGCCCAGCATGCCTACCTGGCAGTGACTGCACACTGGTGGCAGGACCCAGAGGCAGCACTTGGCAGTGGCAGGAGAGGTCCTGAAGGAAGGTATAGGTGGGCCCTGCTTCAGGCACAAGTCATGGACAGCTCCCACACTTCAAGGAATCTCGAGGCAACCCTGGTCACCATGGTGAGTGAGTGGGTCACGCCAGGTGCAGCCTTCACCAAGGGGTGTGTGGTCATGGATAACGTGGCCAATATACTAAAGGCAGTTCATGACAGGGGCTTCACAAGCATCCCTTGTGCCACACACACCCTCCATCTTGTGGTGAAGTACGCTCTGGACTTGGGGGAGAAGGGGATTCGACCAGGCACCCTTAGCTCCCTAGTTGACCTGGGGAGGAAGCTGGCGGGGTTCTTCAACTGCAGCGCGAAGGGAAGCGAGTTTCTTCAAAAGAAGCAGGCTGAATAAGGGTCCCTGATGCACACACTCATCCAGGATGTCTCCAGCAGGTGGAATTCCACCTTCCTGATGCTCGAATGGCTTCTTGAGCAGAAAGCTACCCTGCATCAGGTGGAACTGGAGACAGACATTGAGGCACCTCTAAGGTACAAAAGGGAGGAATGGGAGATGATTGCTGAGACGGTTTTCGTCCTGAGACCGTTCCTGGCCGTGACGGAGACCGTTAGCAGCTCCACCACCACCCTCAGCTAGGTGACCCCGCTGGTCCATAGTCTCAAGAGGTGCCTGGGTGAGATTCTTGGGGGGGCGGGATTGTGGCCCTTCAGACAGGAAGATCTCAAATGAGGCACTTGACCTGGCACGGAAGCTGAAGGCGGGGCTATGTGCATGCTTTGATGAGCTCCTGCGCCGGGAGGAATATGTCCTGGCAACCATGCTGGACCCCAGGAACAAGGGCAGCATGGCACGTGAGACAGTGGTCCATGGCCTCCGGAAGGGTACGCTGGTGCAGAAGGTCTGGCACGCATAACGGGACATGCAGCAGGACACCCCTGGGGATGATGGGAGTGGGGCGGCGACCCCTTCCAGCCATCTGGCTCTATCCCTGCCCCCAGCCCTAGCTGTAGCAGCAGCACCAGCAGCAGGATGAGCAGCAGCAGCAGGACTCCTACTAGTGCCATCAGCTCCTCCTGTGTGCAGGCCACTCTGGGGAGCTTGGGGCCCAGCACAAAAGGGCAAGCAGCGTGGCTGAGGGCAGTGGGGCAGGTGGTGCCCACCCAGAGCTACCAGAGGGAGTATGATGGCGCCTCAGCAGCAGTGGAGACCTACCTGGAGGAGGAGCCATGCATTGATCCCACTGGCGATCCCTTCACCTACTGGGCCAGCAAGGCCAACGTGTGGCCAACCCTGTTGAAAGTGGCCAAGGGCATCCTGTCTGTACCACCAACCAGTATCCCCAGCGAGCAGGTGTTCTCTGTGGCGGAGGACATTTGCTCCCCGCACCGCCTGAGACTGGGGGCCAAGTTGGTGGAGCACTTACTCTTCTTGAAGGTGAACCTTCCACTGCTGGGATTCCCCGAGCTTCCCCTGGACAAGGAATGATCGTGCAGTGGAACACGCCATCCCTTAACAGGGGCAGTCTTGGGATGGATATCCTCCTCCTCCTCAATCTGGGCTAGGGCTACTGCTCCGGTGCTGCTGAGGTGCTGTTCCTCCCTCCCAATGCCTGGCACCCACCCTGCCTCCCTCTCTCTCTCTCTCCCTCTCTCTCTCTCTCTCATACTAGACAGCCTCGGCCGCCTTATCTGACTGACCTCATGATGCAGGGTGGCATCGGGAAACACACTGTAAGCCTGCCAGCCAGCCTATGGCTACAAAATCTCAGCCCGCCTTTGTGACACTGAAAGGCTCTCGCTCTCTCGCACTGCACAGTCTTTGCTAGCCTATCTGAGTGCCCTGTTACCAATGTCCCAGCTTGCCTGTCCTACTGCATCCCATGCCACGCTGCCTGTCTGCCCACCCAGCTTGCCGCCAAGCACAAAGTATGCCTCAGTCCGCCTTCCTGCCTCCAATGCCAAGGTGCCTGTCTGCCAATCCAGGTTGCCAAGTTCAAAGCCTACCCAAGCCTGCCTGCCCTACTGCCTCTCATGCCATGCTGCCTGCCTGCCCGCCTGCCCACCAGGCCTATGTGCTGTCTGTGCAAAGAGTTCTGTAGCCTGGCAACCCACTGTCCACTGGTATCAATGGCGCCCAGGTCTGGCTTATATGTCGTCTGTGCCAAGGGTTCTGGACCCTGACAACCAATGTCTGATATTACTAGTGCCAATGGCCCAAGGCCTATGTGCCTTCTGTGCCAAGTGTTCTGTTCCCTGGCAACCAATGTCTGCTGGTGCCAATGTCCTCCAGGCCAGGTCTATCCGTCTGTGCCAAGGGCAACCAATGTCTGCTGCTACTTCTGCCAATGCTGCCCATGCTGTCTGTGCCACAGGTTCTGGGGCCCGTCATTCCTCACACAGAGGCGATGTCATTCCACCACATCAGGAAACAGCCACTCCAGCCCCAGGACCCGCCATCAGGGTTCTGGAGCCAAATTACAGGCAGGGAGGTCTGTGGCCAATATCTCAAAGCTGCCACTCTAGCCCCAGGACCTACCGTCATGGGTCTGGCGGCGTCATTCCTCACACGGAGGCGATGTCATTCCACCACATCAAGAAACAGCCAATCCAGTCCCAGAACCTGCCATCAGGGTTCTGGAGCCAAGTTACAGGCAGGGAGGGCTGTGACCAATACCTAGAAGCTGCCATTCTAGCCCCAGGACCCAGTATCATGGGTCTCGGGCCATCATTCCTCACACAGTGTGCTGTCATTCCACAGCATCAAGAAACAGCCATTCCAGCCCCAGGACCCCCCATCAGGGTTCTGGGGGCAAATTACTGGCAGGGAGTGCTGTGGCCAATACCTAGAAGCTGCCACTCTAACCCCAGGACCCACTGTCGTGGGTCTGGGGCCATTATTCCTTGCACGGAGGCTATGACATTCCACCACATCAAAAAGCAGTCATTCCAGCCCCAGGACCCGCCATCAGGGTTCTGGGGCCAAGTTACAGGCAGGGAGGGCTGTGACCAATACCTAGAACCTTCCAGTCTATCCCCAGGACCCACCATCATGGGTCTGGTGCCAGAATCCCTCGCACGGAGGCGATGTCATTCCACACCGTATCAAAAAACAGCCACTACAGTCCCAGGACCTGACATCAGGGTTCTGGGGCCAAGTTACCAGCAGGGAGAGCTGTAGCCAATATCTTTAAGCTGCCACTAGAGCACCATGACCACCTGTCATGGGTCTGGGGCCATCATTCCTTGAACGGAGGTGATGTCATTCCACCGCAACAAGAAACAGCCACTCCAGCCCCAGGACCCACCATCAGGGTTCTGGGGCCATGTTACCAGCAGGAAGGGCTGTGGCCAATACCTAGAAGCTTCCACTCAATCCCTAGGACCCACCATCATGGGTCTGGAACCATCATTCCTCACACAGGGCGCTGTCGTTCCACAGCATCAAGAAAAAGCCATTCCAGCCTCAGGACCTGCCATCAGGGTTCTGGAGCCAAATTACAGGCAGGGAGAGCTGTGGCCAATACCCAAAAGCTGCGATTCTAGCCACAGGACTCACTGTCATAGGTCTGGGGCCATCATTCCTCACATGGAGGCGATGTCATTCCACCCCATCAAGAAACACCTACTCCAGCCCCAGGACCCACCATGAGGGTTCTGGGGCCTATGTTACTGGCAGGGAGGGATGTGGCCAATATCTTTAAGCTGCCACTCTAGCCCCAGGACCCACCATCATGGGTCTGGGGCCATCATTCCTCGCACGGAAGCGATGTCATTCCACAGCATCAAAAAACAGCCACTCCAGCTCCAGGACCCATCGTCAGGGTTCTGGGGCCAAGTTACTGGCATGGAGGGCTGTGGCTAATACCTAGAAGCTGCCACTCCAGCCCCAGGACCCACCTTCATGGGTCTGGGGCCATAATTCTTCTTATGGAGGCGATGTCATTCCACCCCATCAAGAAACATCCACTCTAGCCCCAGGACCCGCCATCAGGGTTCTGGGGCCAAGCTACTGGCAGGGAGGGCTGTGACCAATACCTATAATCTGCCACTCTAGCCCCAGGGCCAACCATTATGGGTCTGGGGACATCATTCCCCACACAGAGGCAATTTCATTCCACCACATCAAAAAACAACCACTCCAGCCTCAGGACTCACCGCCAGAGTTCTTGGGCCAAATTACAGGCAGGGAGGGTTGTGGTCAGTATCTAGAAATTGTCACTCTAGTCCCAGGACCCAATGTCATGAGTCTGGGGCCATAATTCCTTGCACAGGGCTCCCTGTCATTCCACCATATGTCTGCCGCTGCTGCCAATGGGTCTGTACCCTGGCAACCCACTGCCTGCTTCCGCTAGTGCCAATGGCCCCCAGGCCTATATGTTGTCTGTGCTAGCCAAGGAGTCTGTACCCAGGAAACTCAATTACTGCTGCTGCTGCTGCTCCCAATCATGCCATGTAGTCTGTCTGCCTGTCCAGGTTGCCATTGCTAGCTGAAGCTTGCCTCAGCCCGCCTGCTTGCCTGACTCTCATGCCAAGCTGCCATGACTGCCTGCCTGCCCGCCCAGGTTGCCAAACTCAAATCCTACCTGAATGCCGGTCATGCCACGCTGCCTGCATGCCCTGGCAACCCATGTTTGCTGCTCTGCTGCCAAAGACCCCCACACCCCTGGCCTATATGCTGTCTGTGCAAAAGGTTCTGTACCCTGGCAACCAGCAATCCACTGTCTAACCACCGACACCCAGCACCCGCTGCCAAGGAGCCGGTCTCTCTTTCTCTCTGGCACACCCACACAGACACAAGCCCTACCCTTCCTTGGGGGCTGTCTGCAAGTTGAAACCTTGCTGATGGCACATCTTGGGGTCAATGTACCTTACCTACACTACATGTGGTGCCAGGTGCTTCGGGGAGGGATTGTGGAAGCTCATAAGCTGAGGCCTGAAAACTTGGGACAGAAATGAGAGAGATTAGCTGAGTTCTTACAATGCTCCATGTACTCATTACAGAATTGCAATAGATAAAGATTGTCCTTCACACATATATGCAAGCTTGTTTTTCACTTTCTGTAAGAGTTTGTTATTACTGGCCTTGAAGATGTTCTTCTCTAATATAAACTGTCTGTGTAGCAAGTCTGATAAGAAATGCCTCTTTGCCTGTAACCTGAAAAGTCTATAAAAAGTGTTTTTGACTCTGGCTAAGGAGGGACTCTAATTCTATAGTGGAAGCCCTGTGGACCTGGGACCCTCCTAACAGCTGTTAGATAAAGAAATAAAGTTTCTCTTATAGATTCCTTCCATACACAGAGTGTGTCCTGATTTCTTTGACAGGATCGACAACTCAAGCTGTATGAGATTCTGTGCCTGCCTGCCTGCCTGCCTGTGTGCATTCCTGTACCTGCTGCTACCACCTATTGCTTGATTGAAGTATGCCCAACCATGCACTAATTCTAGAGACATATTATCATTAAACTCACATAGGCTGTCATTCCATTGTACCTGAATCAGCCATGCCCGCCCATCCCAGGAACCATCAACGAGGTTCTTGGATCATCATTCCAGTTACTGGGGGCATCCTAATCCTCTCTGAAACAGGATCTCCACTCCCTCCCTCTCCCCCACTGTTCAAGCTCATCTCAACAACTGTCTCTCCGATATCTCAGCCTGGATGTCACAACGCCAACTTAAACTGAACATAGTAAAAACTGAACTCCTTATATTCCCTCCCAATCCTTCCTCTCCCTCTTCCCTGTCAATTACCATTGACGGGGTCTCCATCCTTCCTGTCCCCCAAGCTCGCAGCTTGGGCTTCATCTTCGACTTGTACCTCACCTTCAAATCCTACATTGACTCTGTTGCCAAATCCTGTCGCTTCTCCCTCCACAACATTGCCAAGATCCACCCTTTTCTGTCTGTCTCCTCTGCCAAAACTCTCACGCCTCGACTATTGTAACCTCCTCCTCTCTGGCCTTCCCCTCTCCCACCTTTCTTCCCTTATTTCTGTTCAAAACTCTGCTGCCAGGATAATCCACCTAGCGCATTGCTTTAACCACGTGCAGACTCTCCTCTCCTCTCCTCTCTCCACTGGCTTCCTCTTCCTGAGTGTATTCTGCACAAACTCCTCATCTTCACCTACAAAGCCCTTCACAACCTCACTCCCCCCTACCTCTCTGCCCTGATCTCCCTCCAAACCCCTGCTCGAGCTCTTCCATCCCCTCCCTCACCCTCCCACGCCTCCCCTGCTCCCCCAACCACCTTCGTCCTTTCTCCCTCGCTGCCCCACATGCTTGGAACTCCCTCCTGGCCCTCATCTGCCTGGCCCTCACCCTCCACACCTTCAAGTCCCTCCTCAAAACCCACCTCTTCCGTTCCACCCTTCCTAACTCTTGCTAACTACTCGCATCCAGGATTATCCCCCACCTGTTATCTGCAAACTCCCAATTTACTGTAACCAAGTCAAGAACATGTACCTGAGCTCTCTCATCCTCATGAATGTTGCATCCCTTGTCTCTCCGTATTTTTCCCCTTCCCTGTCTCCCCTCCCCATCTTTAGATTGTAAGCTTTCAGGCAGGGACCGTGTCTATCTAATTCTTTGTAAATCGCCAGGTACATCGCTGTCGCTATATAAATGCTTACAATAATAATAATAATAATAATAATAATAATAATAATAACACTTAAGTATTATCAAAAATTTATGATGATGTCTCTAGTCCTCCCTCCTTGGGGTGCTAGGGTTGGCAACAGGAGATGGTGACCCTGGCTGGCACGTGCAAATCCTGCCCTCCTTGGGGTGCTGCTAGGGAGGGATGGCAATGGAGAGACCCTGGTTGGCACATGCAAATCCTGCCTTCCCTGGGGCGCTAGGGATGGCTACTGAAAAGACCATGGCTGGCACGTGCAAATCTTGCCCTTATTTGGGGGTGCTAGGTTGGGATGGCAACTGGAGAGTGAAACCCGTGCTAGGGATGGCTGGCCGGCACATGTTTGGGTGGGGCATGCTGCTCGTGCTCGTGCTTGTGCTCGTGCCTGACTGCTGGAAGAGCCCCCCACACTACAGTACCCTCTCTCTCTGTGGCAGACATCTTCTGCTACCCGCTGATGCCCACTGTTTGTGCCTGACTGATGCCCACCACCCACGCACCCACCCGCATGCCAGTGAGCTCGCTCTTAAGGATAGAGCCTTAAGTTTCTTGTCTTCAAAGTAAAAAAAAGTTTACAAACCTGGCAGCAGTGGAACCAGCACCTCCTGTGCCCTCCGGCTTTGACTCCTCCTCCACCACCGAAGATCCAACAGCAGCAGCAGGCAGAACCTCTTCCTCCACCATCAGCTCTGCCACCTTGGCCTTCCCCCAGGCCTGGCGTTTAATGGTGGTGGCACTGGTCACCTTCTTCTCCATTTTTTTTAACAGACACACCCAACACACAGCACCCACCAACACTTACCAACCAAAACCAACACACACCACACAGCCAAAACACAGTAATCAAAACTGAACACCCAGATGCCACAACATATGCACTCTCATGCACACAAGCTCTGCACGCACTCGAATTTCCGGTTTCCAGTGCAATCATGGGCTCTCATGATACTTTTTCCAAACTGAACTTGACTGAGCTGAACAGCCGAACCTAAACTCGGCAAATGACCCGAACGCCCGAATCGAACACCCGAACTGAATGGAACCGAACTGAATGGCCAAACCCAAACCGTGATCTGTTTGCCCATCCCTAACACACACACACACACACATGCCAGGCTACAACCTGGCTTTTTACTGGCTCACAAAAGACCAGTGTTCCATTTCAAGAGAGGACGGGGAAAGAGTCAGAAACCCACTCCTGACAGTGCTGAGTAGCTCTGCTACAATACTCTGGAGGAACAGACCCATCTCTGGGGGGTGCCAGCCTGGTTACTCATATTTCTTCTTGACTGGCCTGGCCTAGACCCACCGGTCATGGCAGGGAGCAGTTTTGGTGGGAGTATTTGGAATCAAACTGGCAGAAGCCCATGGACCACCAATATTGGGGTTGTTCTGGCATAACTAAGGGACTCCCAACACCACTGGGAAATGGGGGGAAGCCACAATATCAAACAAGATCTGCTCCTGATGTCGTCCTGTTGTGCATAGCAAAGGGGAGGTCTGTTGATTTACGGGGCCTGAAAACAACAGAGATTCATTGATGGTACATACATCCTCTGGTGCAGCCTGAAGCAGGAGCTTAATAATATCCCTTACCTTTTATCATGAAAAAAGTTACACTCGAGTTATCATTGGGTGGATTTCAACCCCATTCTTTTTTTGGCCTGGGGATTGAAAGTGTGCAATGAAATGTAACTTTTTTTAATAGTAGCCACACAATCTATGCCCAGCACACACACACACACATTATAGAGTCTGTTTTATGAGAAATACCAGCTCCACACATGAATAAATAACAACCAACACTACTCGTTTTTCTTTGCAGAAACATTATTTTTATTCAAACTACAGAAAATGGTTTTTATGAACTTTAACTATCCATATAAGTTAAAGTAGTGCCCCCAAGAGCCAGCCCCCCCCACTGCCTCAGTTCTATCCCCCCATGCAACCTCTTTCAGCCAGCCCCTCAGTGCCTCCAATCACCCCTGTGTCTTCCATCCCCTGCATCCCTGCACGCCTGCCATCCCTGCACCCCTGCATGCCTGCCATCCTCTGCCATCCCCTGCATGCCTGCATCCCTGCACGTCTGCTATCCCCTGCATGCCTTCCATCCCCTGTGCCCTGCCATTCCTCATTCCCCTCCTGAAAGCCCCCAGCCAGTGACCACACCACACAAAATCTTCCAGGGAGGAAGAATGGCCACTCTGCCCATGGACTTGAGGATGTAGCTATCACCTGCTAATGGCCCATAAGGTGTCCCCTCTCCCCCCCCCCCATTTCTATGGACATGTTTGTGAGGACAATGAGAGCACTTCTGGGTTGCTGGAGAAATGGAGCCTATGGGAATGGAGATGGAACCTAGGAGGCTGGGTGGGAAATGAAATTTATCAAACAGACTAAGAGACTGAAACCTAGGAGGCTGGGTGAGAAAGGAAGCTTTGCAGATGGAGTGAGCAAATGAAAAATCTTTCATGGCTACTTTTTCTATTAGACACTAGTGGAAACATTGAGAGATGTTCGTGGCAGTGAAGGGGTTCATTTTCATTGCTGCTGCCAGTCTAAAGTGACCTTGCCTTCCATGTCATCTTGCAGTCTGAACTGGCCTTTAAAAATGTTGATTTGGCTGCTTTTTAGCTGGGGTGGAAATCCACCCCAATTAAAATGCATTGGCTGGGGTTGAAATTCCACCCCAATAGGAAAACTCCATTGACGCTGGGGTTATTGTTTCACCCCATACCTTTTTTTGAGGGTTTTTTTATTATAGAAGACAAACGGTAAGAGATATCTGGATGAAATTTGAGTATTTTATGCTCAGAGGTGCTGGTGACAATGTTCTAAAATCTCAAACTTGTAGAGCCACAAATTACCACATTTATTCATGTTTTTTTCCACTAGGAATGGAAAACAACCCCAAGATGAAAGTTAGGGTGCTGTGCCTCTGCATGAAGTCACTATAGCTGAAGCTACTGGAAGCCCTGTAGGGATGTGTGAGCAGAATGCGTTTCGGCCATTCGGCCATTTGGCTGTTCGGTTCGGGAACCGAGTTCGCGTTCGGTTGTTCGGTCCAGGAACCGAGTTTGGATTTGGTCATTTGGTTCATGGGAGTTGGGTTCAGCCGAATGTTCAGGGGAGATTGGTATCGTATGGTCCCATGATCACATCGGAAACTGGAAACTGGAAATTTGAGTGCGTGTGGGGCTTGTGTGGAGAGAGAGCGTGTTTGTGTGTTGTGGCTGGCTGGCTGTGTGGTTTGTTTCATGTGGTTTAGCTGTGTTGGTTTGGCTGGTTGTTTGTGAGTTGGTGGGTGTTTTGTTGGGCTGTTTGCTGACTGTTGGGAAGGAAAAGAGAAAACATGATGAGGCTTAGGAAGGTGAAGGTGGAGGAAGAAGATGCAGGACCTTCTGAGGTGGTGGAGGTCGGTTCCTCATCAGAGGAGCAAGAGGGCACAGGAGGTGCCACTGCTGCCAAGTTTGTAAACTTTATTTTTGTTTATTGTTCCATAGAACTTTGATGACAAGAAGAATACTATCCTTTAGAGCGAGCTCACTGATGTGCAGGTGGGTGCGTGGGTGGTGGGCAGTCAGGCACAAACAGTGGGCATCAGTGGGTGGCAGTGGATGTCTGCCACAGAGAGAGAGGGTGTGGGGGGCTCTCCCAGCAGTCAGGCACGAGACAAAGGAGAAGCACCCACCCAAACATGTGCCAGCCAGGGTCTCCACCCCTAGCACCCCAAGAAGGGAAGGATTTTCACATGCCAGTCAGGGTCTCTCCAGTTGCCATCCCTAGCACCCCACTAGAGGCATCACTATAAATGCACGATATTATTTAGGTGTTGTTTATGTGTTCCTGTTTCAGAAAGGGTGATGATGCCACCCCCACTGCTGGTGCCCGGTCCAGAACCCCATCAAGGCGGAGGTCGTAGTCGCTGCCAGAAAGCAGGCACATGTGGTATGTGGTCTGGCAGTATTATGACAAGCCGAAAGGCGGATTTGCCGTATGCAAGGTAAGGCACAGGGGCTGGAACAAAAGGGAATGGATTGCCCTATGACCTGTTAAGAAGTCCCCTGCAGAGAGAGATTGGCCACCCACCCACTTGTGGAGACAGAATGCAGGCAGGGCTTGACAAACCATGGGTCTGAAACAGTATGGCACTTCTTATGTTCCTATCTTTTTATGTTCTTTAGATCTGCAGCAAAAAAATAAAAAGGGGCAGTAAGGGGATGACATCTGGCCTAATCGCCCACATTGAGAACATGCACCGAGAGGAGGTGACGCGGCAAAACTCTGGCATGGAGGAGCATTGCCAGAAGAAGGGGGGGGGAGGCACAGCAGAAGTGCCGCCATCACAGCCCTTCCCCCTCCTCCAGCTCCTCTGAGGAGTCCCCCCAGGAGGAGTCTGAAGCGGCAAGGGTTTTTCGGGCCCAACTCGAGAGGCTGACACAGGACTTCATGGAGGCACAAAAAAAATATATGGACAGGCTAAGGCTGCAAGCCCTGACAATGGAGAACCAGCTGTTGGAACGGTACCAGGAGGTTGAGGTATGGGAACACAAGGTGGAGGCTTATTCCAGTACCTCCGTGCTGAGATCGTCAACCAGGAACTGTACTGCCAGTCGGTCTCCAAGTGACAGGTGGCCGTGGCAGGGACCGTGGACTTTGCCCGCCAGCATGGGTACCAAATGGAGGAGGACGTGATGCCCGCCCCTAGGTCCCGTGCACCCCTTTTGCCTTTCCCCCACTTTCCGGGGGACAGACCCACAAAGTAGACTCTTAAGTTTCCTTTCTTTTTATATATATTAATGTTTGGTTTTGGTTTTATAAAGTTGTAGTAATGTGTTGTTGTTGTTGTTTAAAAAGTTTTTATAAAAGTTATATTTGTTGTTACAAGCTTTGTTTGAACTGGACAATCTTTTATCCCTCTGTGCTGAAGTTCTGGCAGGTGGCAGAATCTCATTGTATACACAGCTTTTCAGATCCTTACCTGATAGCAGCACATGCAGTAACGTATTAGCCCCAAGATATGTCAGCAGCAGGGTCTCAACTTGCAGGCAGCCCGCAAGGAGGGGCAGGGCTTGTGTCTGTGTGGGGTGCCAGAGAGAAAGAGAGAGAGGCTCTTTGGCAGCGGGCAGCAGGCGGCAGGTGCTGGTGGTCAGAGGGGCTCTTTCAGCAGCTTCAACGGGCATCCATGGGTGGGTGCNGGCTGGGGGGGGGGCAGGCTGGCGTGTGGGCACCAGTGGCCACTGGTCAGTCAGGCATGAGCAGCAGCAGTACCCAGATGATGGATCTTGGGACTGGAGTGACTGTTTCTGGATGCAGTGGAATGGAATGACAGCCCCCCGTGACTGGAATGATGGCCCCAGAATCTCAATGATGGGTCCTCAGATGGGCATGACTGCTTCAGGTACAGTGGAATGACAGCCTATGGGAGTTTAATGATGTCCCTAGAATTAGTGCTTGGTTGGGCACACTTCATTCAATCATGTGATAGGTGGTAGCAGGTACAGGAGCGCACACAGGCAGGTAGGCACATATAATACGTTGTGTGTTATTTCCATCTCATTCTGGTAGATTTGCTGCTGGATGTGGCCAAGGGCATTGAACATGAGCACAGATGAGAGCTCTCGCTGGTTCTTGCAGGTGGCAGCTTGAGCTGGATACACCTCTCCCCCCTCTACCCCCATCTCTCTCATTCTAGCAGGGAGCCTCTCTCTCCCTCTGGCCATATAGTGCAGGTGACAGCATGGGTGGTATCACTCTTCCGGGACTGGAGTGGCTGTTTCTTGATGCCATGGAATGAGAGTGCCCTGTGAGTGGAATGACAGGCCCATTAGGGATGGGCAAATGTGGTTCAGAAGTTCAGAGTTTGGCCTGAACTTGGTCTGTTCGGATGACAAAACCAAAATTCCGAACCGAACACTCAAATTTCCGAACAGTTCAGAAAAATTTGAATGGCTTTGGATGAGTTCGGGAGTGGGAAAAACGTGATTTTGGGTAGGAAAAACATGACTGAAAGTGGGAGGCAGCTGAGGAGCAGACATCCTGGCACCAGGGGTGGACACCAGGGGTGGTTTCAGGGCCAAAAATACCGATATTGAAAAAAAAAATCAGTTTCGGTACGATAGCATTTTTTTGAATGTTCGGCTGAGTTCGGATGAACCAAACTCCACCGAACCGAACAGCCGAACCCTTACTCGGGTTTCAAACTGAACGACCAAACCTGAACTCGGATTTCAAACTGAACGACCAAATGTCCAAACATCTGAACAGCATTCTGTTCACCCATCCCTAAGGCCCAAGAACCTTGAGGGTGGGTCCTGGGGATAGACTGGCAGCTTCTAGATACTGGACAGCCCTCCCTGCCTGTAACGTAGGCCCCAGAACCCTGACAGTGGGTCCTGGGGCTAGAATGGCAGCTTCTAGATACTGAACAGCCCTCCCTGCCTGTAACGTAGGCCCCAGAACCCTGATGGCGGGTCCCAGGACTGGAGTGGCTGCTACTTGATGTAGTTGAAATATGGCTCTCTGCGCGCAGAATGCCGGGGCACAGAACCCATTGCACAGACAGAAGAGGCGGCATTGGCAACAGCAGCAGACATTGGATTGCCCAGAGGCAGCATAGGCAGCATTGCCAGCAGGAGCAGACAATGGATTTCCCAGAGGCAGCATTGGCACAGCAGGAGCAGCAGACATGGTATTGCCCAGAAACTTGTACAGTTTACAGGGTACATGGATACAGACATTGGACTGACCGAGCACAGAACCCAAGAACAGCAGAGACAGCAGCAGCAGCAGGATTTGCCAGTGTGCAGCACCCATAAAGCCAAGACGGTAGGATTTGCCAGGGAAGAGCTCCCATGGACCAGCAGAAAGCAGCAGCAGGATTTCCAGGCCAGTTGGGCACATTGCCCAGGTTTCCCAGGGCAGGCAGACAGGCATGAGAGGCAGGCAGGCCAGGGCAGGGTTTCAGCTTTGCCTGCAGGGCGGGCGGACAGGCAGCATGGCATGAACAGAAGGCAGGCAGACAGAGGCAGGCTAGGCTTTGTTCTAGACCACCTGTGAGGTTGGTCAGACAGGCAGAGTGGCATGGGCAGAAGGCAGGCAGACTGAGGCAGGGTTCGAGCTTTGCAACCTGGGTGGGCGGGCAGACAGGCAGTGTGGCATAAGATGCAGTAGGGAAGGCAGGCAGGGACCTTGGCAGGGCACTTGGATAGGCTGGCAAAGACTGCAGTGAGAGAGAGAGAGTCAGTCAGATAAGTGGGCGGAGATCGTCGAGCCAGAGGCTGGCTGGCAGGCTTACAGTTTCGAAATGCCACTCTGCATCATGAGGTTAGTCAGATAAGCTGACCAGGGCCATCTAGTATGAGAGAAAGAGGGGGGGGGCAGGGGGGGCTTACAGTTTCCCAGTTTGCCACACTGCATAATGAGGTCAGTCAGATAAGCCAGCCGAGGCTGCATCTAGTATGAGAGAGAGAGAGAGAGAGAGAGAGAGAGAGAGAGAGAGAGGGCGGATGCCAGGCATTGGGAGGGAGGGACAGCACCTCAGCAGCACAGCAGCAGTAGCCCTAGCCCAGATTGAGGAGGAGCCTCGTTCCAAGACAGTCCCTGGCATGGGATGACATGTGACACTGCACCATGACTCCATTTCCAGAGGCAGCTCAGGAAATCCCAGCAGTGGAAGGTTCACCTTCAAGAAGAGTAACTGCTCCACCAACTTGGCCCCCAGTCTCAGGCGGTGTGGGAAGCAAATGTCCTCCGCCATGGAGAACACCCGCTCACTGGGGACACTTGTTGGTGGGGAAGACAATATACCCTTGGCCACTTTTGACAGGGCCGGCCACACGTTGGCCTTGCTGGCCCAGTAGGCCAAGGGATCGCTGCTGGGATCGCTGTATGGCTCCTCCTCCAGGTAGGTCTCCACTGCTGCTAAGATGCCAACGTACTCCCTCACATAGCTCTGCCGGCACCACCTCCACCACTGCTCTCAACCATGATGCTTGTCCTATTGTGGAGGACCCCATGCTCCCCAGAGTGCCCTGTACATAGGAGCTGCTGCTGCTCATTCTGCTGCTGGTGCTGCTACTGCTAGGGCTGGGGGAGGGATAGACCCCGCTGGCTGTAAGGGGTGACTGCTCCCACTCCCGCCATCCCCAGGGGCATCCTGCCGCATAGCTCACTCTGCCTGCCTCCACCAGTTCACCTCCACCAGCCTGCCTCCACCAGCTCCCCCTTCCAGTGGCCATAGAGCTGTGTCTGGCATGCCACGCTGCCCTTGACCCTGGAGTCTAGCATTGTTGCCAAGACATATTCCGTCTGCTGCAGGAGCTCATTAAACTGTGCCTTGAGCCCTGCCTTCAGCTGCCGCACCAGGTCAACCACCTCATCGGCCAGCTTCCTTCCCTCAGGGCCACAATCCCGCCCCTCAAGAATCTCCTCCAGCCTCCTGAGGAGACTCTAGACCAGAGGGGTCACCTGGCTAATGGTGGCCGTGGAGGAGCTGATGGTCTCCCTCACGGCCAGGAACTGTCTGAGTACAAAGACCGTGTGATCTAGGATCTCCCATTCCGCCCCATCGTACCCTGGAGGTGCCCCGCTGTCTGTCACCAGTTGCACCTGATGCAAGGCAGCTTTCTTCTCAAGAAGCCGCTTGAGCATCAGGAAGGTCGAATTCCACCTGGTGGACACATCCTGGACCAGCTGGTGCACGGGGCAGCCTTGTTCAGCCTGCTTCGCCCGGAGGAGGTTGCTGCCCTTCACGCTATGGTTAAAGAACCCGGCCAGCTTCATCCCCCACTCAATCAGGGAGCTAAAGGTGCATTCGCCAATCCCCTTATCCTCCAAGCCCAGAGCGTCCCTGACCACAAGATGTAGGGTGTATGCGGTGCAAGGGATGCTCGTAAAGCCTTCTCTTGGGCGGCATTCAAGCCCTCTCTTGTCCCAGGCCTGCTGTGAGGAATTTGTCAGCTACTTCGCGGACAAGATCGCTCGGATTCAGAGCAACTTTGCAGCCGGATTAGGGGCAGTAGGTAGAGAGCGCGAGGTGATGGAGGCCCTCTCTGGTCCACCTTTGTGGGGGGAGTTTCAGGAAGTGACGCTTGCTGATGTGGCAGATGTCCTGGCGTCTAGACCTGTTTCCTAGACCCATTTCAATCTGGGTTCCGCCCTGGCTATGGCACCGAGACAGCGTTGGTGGCCTTGGTCGACGATCTCCGCCGGGAAATGGATGCAGGATGTTCAACATTTCTCATCCTGCTAGATCTCTTGGCCGCTTTTGACACCGTGGACCATGGGCTGCTGTTGAGACAGCTGCATGACCTGTGGGGTCTGGACAGGACTGTTCTTGAATGGTTCCATTCATTCCTCTCGGGGAGAAGCCAGCGGGTGGTGCTGGTGGAGGAGATATCTTGCCCCCGCGCCTTATCATGCGGCGTTCTGCAGGGTTCCATTCTGTCTCCATTATTATTTAATGTTTATATGCAGCCCCTGGGGGAGGTCGTGAGGGGGTTCAGGGTGCGTTGTCACCAATATGCTGATGATACTCAGCTGTACCTCTCTTTTTCAGCAGACCCAGACCCTGCCATCTCGGTGCTATCCCAGTGTTGGAGGCCGTGGCGGAATGGATGTGGCAGAGCAGACTGAAGTTCAACCCCGATAAGATGGAGGTGATGGTGGTGGGGAGAGCGAAGGAGGTGTCGGCCCCCCTTATTGGGGGGGTTCACCCTCCCATAGCTCAACAGGTCCGGAGTCTGGGGGTGGAGTTGGACGTGGACCTCTGCCTGGAGCGGCAGGTGGAGGCAGTCACAAAGGCTGTCTTTCACCAGTTATATCTGGTGCGGAGGCTGCGTCTGTTCATCTCCGGCCCGGACCATGCCTCCCTCATCCATTTCTTCATCACCTCGAGGCTGGACTATTGCAACGCACTCTACGTGGGGCTTCCCTTGTGTTTGGTTCGGAGGCTGCAGCTAGTGCAGAATGCGGCGGTCCATCTCCTTTTGGGGACAGGTCGCCGGGAGCACATAACACCGGTGCTCCGGGCTCTGCACTGCTTGCCAATAGAGTACCGACCCAGATTAAATGTGTTGGTATTGATTTACAAAGCCCTGCACTGTCTCAGCCCCTCATACCTCAGGGACCGCCTTGCCCTCTGCGCCCCAGAGCGGCTCCTTCGGTCTGCTGGGGGTGCCTTCTTGGAGGTCCCCCACGTTAAGCAGGGGGCCACAATGGAGAGGGCATTCTCAGTGGCCGGGCCGCTTCTCTGGAACTCCCTGCCGTAGGAGGCCCACCTGGTTCCAAGCATATTAGTATTTCAGCAGAAATGCAAGACCTGGTTGTTCATCCGGGTCTTTGGGGAGGGGGGTGGGTAGTTGAGTTTTATTCCCCTATCCCAAGTAATTTATATCCCAGGCCCTGTTTAAAGTCATTTTAATGTTTATATGGTATTTTAAGTGTTTGGATTGTTTTAAATTGTATTTATTGTTGGAAGCCACCCCAAGCTGTGTTCAGGAGGGGCGGGGTAATAATTTAATAATTAAATAAATAAATAAATAAATATATTGGCCGCGTTGTCTGTCACCACACACCACTTGGTGAAGGGCACGCCTGACGCGACCCACTCCCTTGCCATGGTGATCAGGGCTGCCTCGATGTTCCTAGTGGTGTGGGGGCCATCCATTACTTGTGCCTGAAGCAGGGCCCACCTATACCCTGCTTAAGGACCCCTCCTGCCACTGCCACAAGCTGCATAAGGGTCCTACCACCAGTTTGCCATCACCGCCTGGTATGCGTGCCACAGTTCAGTGATGAAGTGGATAGTGGCACCCCCAGCCCCTGATAGCTGCTCCCTCATCCACTCCTTCAAAGCCGTGTAAAGGCTGGCACCACCGGGTGACTCAGGGTGGTATGCAATGGCAGCTTAAACTGGGGGTCAGGAACTCAATCAGCCACCTAAAGCCTATGTACTCTACCATGGAGAAGGGCTGCCCATCGAGCGCGATCTTTTTGTCCAACAGGTGCATGGCTTTCATTTGAAAGCCACACTGCCCTCCAGCTGCTGATGGCCTTGGCATCTGCCCCCACCCCAGCTCCTCCATGGTGGACTGGTGCTGCTGGCGAGGGTCCTGCTGCTGTTCTCCCCCCCTAGCAGGAATACTGCTCCTGCTTCTAGAGGCAGCTATTGGTACAGGACGCTTGCCCACTGAAGGAGGCAGATGACTGGCCGGTGTGGCTGCTGCAGTTGGGAACCCACTGGCATCCACTGCCTCACCATTACAGTTGTCCCAAGGTTGGTGAGCACCTGCCCACGCTTCACCAGCTTATTCCACACAGTGCACTGCACCTCCGTCGGATCATCTGTCCACACCAGCTCGAAATGTGCCCAGACAGAGGATGTTTTGCCCCCTCCTGCCTTCTGGCCTGCCCTGGGTGACACAACGTGAATTACCACCAATGAAGCAAAGAACTCAAGAAGCATCTTCTCACTAGGGGCTATCCTTTCAATGTCATAGACTACAACATCCACCAGACGTCCATACTAGAAAGGGAATCCCTCCTCCACAAGGGGGAGACTCATACTCACAAAGAACACCACATCCCTTTTGTAGTAGATTTTCACCCAGCATCTCCTCAATATCACCTGGAAATTAAAGAAAGCTACCCATTGGTTACAAATTTACCATGTCTTCAAAAAGCCATCAGCCATCCACCTTTTGTGGCTTTTCGCCAGCCGCCTAACCTAGGGAAACGACTTGTAAGACCTGAATTAAAATTGCCTGTCATGAACCCTGGATCTCATCACTGTGGATCCCAACGTTGCATCACTTGTATCCATCTTAAAGAAACAACCACATTCAGAAGCAGAACAACTGGTAGGACCTACTACATCAAACAGAACATGAACGGCAAGTCAGGCAATGTCATATATGTGATACAATGCAAACATCCTGATTGTCATATACAATACGTTGGGAAAACTACCACGGACCTCCGTATCCAGTTCAGAAACCACAAATCAGCTATTGTAACAAAGAAATTGGAACAACATGCAGCAAGGCACCTTAACTCAACAGATCACACTCTCTCGGACCTGGAAATCTTCCCTATAGAATAGCCCTCCACCCCAAAACTACTAGATTCCAGGGAGAACTTCTGGATCTACAGGCTTGACACCCTAACACCCAATGGCCTCAACTTAGAGGACAATACCTGAACCTATTTTTCTTGTAAGAACAACTACATCTGATGTCACACCTTAGAACCTCTCTACCCTCCGTGTTCTTGGAACTGTCAGCTTGGCTCACAGCACACTACAGTTCAAAAATCAACTGAGTTACTGATGAAGGCGGAAGCCGAAACGTCTAACTAGTAAATAAATAAATCTCTGCTCACAGTCATTTTCCTCTCATCATTATGTATATTACAGTCCTTGACTGTGGCACTGTTATGTTGCTTACCACATACGCAGGGATTTCGGGGGGAAACACAGACAGCTCACAACAAACAACACAGGGAGGAGTACAAAACTGAAATGAAACCTAAATCAATCTGATCCTACTCTAAATAAATCCAAAAACAGAGGAAGGGAATCAGGGATGAAATAGGGGGGAGGATTCAATGGAGGGTAGGGAGAAAGAACACAGGGAGGGTTAAAAAATAAAAATAAGACCTAAATCAATCTAATCAAATCTAAATAAATGAAACTAGGGAGGTAAATGTGTGGGATGGGTGAAATAGGAGGAGGATGGCAATGGGTTAGGAGCACAAATTGCTGGAAGAGGGAGACTTCTGAAAACACCTGCTGTCAGGAACAGTGACTAGCTCAGAAGGTGTTGGAAGGTGGGAGGGCAATGACTTTTGTTACTTGCTGCGCCCGCCTTACCACAAGCCCCATTAGTTCTGTGTAGCCTAGCCCCTCCGTCCCCCATGTCCAGTCGCAGACTGCCAAGTCAGTGGTCTGAGGATAAAAGGGATGGCGATTGGGCAGGTTGGCTGCTACTCTAAGACTCTCCACCCCTGGTGCCTGGAAGTCTGGTCCTCAGCTGTCCCCCCTTCCCTGTGCCTGCCTGTGCCTGGCAGTCATGTTTTTCCTGCCCGAACTCATCCGAACTTTAACCGAATGCAGCCGAACTGTTAGGTCGTTCAGAGTTCGGATCGAGTTCAGGTTCGGTCTGGTTCTGTCATCTGAACGGACCAAGTTCAGTCCGAACTCCGAACTTCTGAACCGCGTTCGTACATCCCTAAAGCCCTGGAGTCTATCAGGGCCTGACCTATCACAGGGTCCTGATCTGCAGCAACCTCACCTGGGGTTGGGTCCCCTCAATCCAACAGGAATGAAGAGGCCAAGGGAAGAGCCAGGGTGACTCATAGGGAGGTCCCTTCCTTCACATCACCAAAAGCAAGGGCTTTTCATGGGCCAAACTCCAGTTTGGGGCTTGAGGACAAACCTATGCATAGCCCCCGGAATTTCCACAGTAGAAACAGAGACATTGTTGGCAGCATCTTCTCAGTTCTTCCTCCAAGAGCAGTCCCTGGGAGGCCCCCAGTTGTATGGGTTCTGTGTGTCCTAACCCTGTTGTGGGACATACACAGACCACTATTGGTCTCAAGCGAGAGCTATTTAGACAGTTGTGAAGGCATTCCATACACCTGTCTGCTATCTGCTAAACTGGGTACTCACAGATCCTTAAACTGCAGGCTCCATTGGTAGCTGTGGCTTAGGTGGGGCCCGGGAAACAGTAACCCATTTGCCAGCTTTCTCCAGTGGACATGTAGCGTAACAGCCAGCTGCTCACCCCAAGGCAGAAGTGAGCAAACATCTTGCAGTCAGCTGTATCGTGAGTTAACATGGGGGTAAGGTAACCCAAACTCCTGGAACCTCTCCTTCCCCGTTAAACACCTGGTCAAATAGGTCTTAAATTGGTTCCCAAGCCTTTTCTGGATTTAGTTCCAGGGGGACTAAATCAAGTCAGGGGAGGGGAGTTTCAGGCTTGTGGAGCATCCACTGAGAACACCACTGGGTGTGCCCCTTTATCTTGCAAGAGGGCACCTCCAGCTGACCTTAGGGTTCCCAATGGAACATAGGCTAGGCAGTCTTTTAGATATGTAGAGCCCAAGCTGTTTAGTGCCTCTAAGGTCAAAAACCACTCCTTGAATTGTTGGCTGGTTTGAAATTGGAAGGCTGTTTTCTTTTTCATCAGAACCTACAGATTTTCACATGGTACCAGGAGTGGAGCACCAAGCAGTCCCTTCTTTGCTATAAATACCAATGGCATATGGCCAGTTTCTTACTCTTTTGGCCTTCCATAAATCAACACAAGCTTTTAAGATATATTTGCCAGAGCTAAAGCGAAATGTTTATCTTGGGTTTGGAGAGAACTCAGCAGAAGCCACTGATCTCGAACGGTTACCATATTCCCAAGCCCAAGAGCCACATATTAGCATTTTCATATCACCAAAAGTCACACGATATCCTTTGCAACAATTGTCAGATCCTTGACCCCCCCTTCTCCCATCAAAGCTTTGATTTCCAAATGGTCCAGCAGGTTCAAACAGCAGCAATAGTGGTGTAGGGTATACAGCCCCTGCTCTCATGGACCCCAAGATGTTCTGGCAGTAGCGGTGGTGGAAAAGATGGCTCGGGCTCTCTTGTTCATGAGAAAGTCACATTGACATGCCCCCAGGTCGCCATTGCTGGTTAGAGCTGCCGTCCAGGTGCCCGAGAACCGCATGTGGCTCCTGAGCTCCCATTTGCCCATCTCTTAAATTCTGAGCTCTGTCTTCCCCATCCTCCCCCCATGGATTGTAGCCCCGCTGGATACAATTGGCTAATCTTTCTCTAAGTATGGCCATTTTTAAATGGACCGTGGTGGGTGGGGATATGGGTGTGCGGCCACGGTGGGTGGAGGTGGGTGTGCGCCCATGAGCACACACCAATCTCCACTGACCTCCACCCATTTCCACCCATGGATCATCGGGCATTGGAGCCCATTGCTCCGTGCGTGGGTGATGGGTGTAGATGGGTGTAGGTTGGTGTAGTGCAGAAGTGAACGCGCTCCCACCCATCCCCTGTGGCTTGCACATGCGCACCTCCACCCATCTCCACACAGTGAAACTTTTAGGCCCTTTTTACACAGACGCTCTAACACCCATAAAATAGGTGTTACATTTTATTATAAATGTTGCAGGGCACCACTGCAGCCAATCACCATGTGCCCTGTGCACACATGATGCCTCCACCCAGTTCCTCTGGGTGAAGATGGGTGTTGGTCAGTGGGTGGGGAGCATTTCCCTGGGTGGAGATGGGTGGGGGCGTCTGTGTAAATGCCACTTTCGGTGGGTATTGGTGAGTGTTTGCTCCTGGCCAACACCCATCTCCACCCACACCCACCCACGGAACAATGGACACCACTGCCGGTTGCTCCATGGGTGGGTGTGGGTGGAGATGGGTGTTGGCCGGGAGCAAACACTCACCAACACCCACCGAAAGTGGCATTTACACCCATCTCCACCCAGGGAAATGCTCCCCACTCACGGGCCTACACCCATCTTCACCCAGAGGAACTGGGTGGAGGCATCATGTGTGCACAGGGCCCATGGTGATTGGCTGCAGTGGTGCCCTGCAACATGTATAATAAAATGTAACACCCATTTTATGGATGTTAGAGCGTCTGTGTAAAAAGGGCCTTAGATATGTGCAGTTTCACTCCACTCCAGTGAAACTGCATGGAGATGGGTGGGGCTGTCTGATGTGAAAGGGGCCTATGTGATTTCTTTGGCCTGAAATTGACATTTATGTTTATTTAATTTCAATCCTGATTACTTAGCTAATCCTAGTATCTTCCAGTGCTTTTTAAAGCCTTTGGTTCTGCTCCTCTATAATCTTCCCCTTATGAAAATATCATCTATGTACCCTTGAGTGTCTCCGATTGCCACAAACACTTTAAGACTTCTGGTTCAGATTTGAACCCAATGGCAATTTGCAACAGTAACATCGTCTATAGGATGCATTGAATGTGCATATTTGTGAATTCTGCTCACCAGGGGAAATTTAACAACTGATGCATATGGAAGTGAAATTGATAATGCAGCATAATCATAGAAGAGATTAAAACAGAGTTTAGATATGGCCATGCAAGCTATGGGCTTTGATGAGAAAGTTGACAAGCAGACAGAAGCTAGCTGTCTTTGGGAATATTATGTGCCCAGAAGCAACAATGTCTATCATAGCACGCAGTCTAGCCAGGCAGAGGGTAAGTTATGCATTGCAGAAATTTGAAGAACCTAAGCAAAGTGAAACATTCAAAGGGCGTATAAGTTTCATTTTAAAGCGCAGAAAGGAAGAGAGTAATTTAATGAATTACTGACAGATTTTCAGCGAATAAGTCAGACATGTAATTACAAACAGCTAGCTGAGTCAATTATTAAAGACCAGTTTGGGGATGGATTGGAAATAGCCCATCCATCTCTTACCTGTGACACATGCCAATTTATTTAGTCCCAAATTTAGTATGAATTAATGTGTGTGTTTTATGTGTGTATACTTGGAAAGTTATAGGTTAGGTAACATAAGTAGGTAGGCTAGGACCCTTCACTAGGATGAAAAAGGATATTTTCAGACGTGACAAGATCACAGTGAACCACAGTGAATACCCACCTGTGGTCACTGTGCCCTGCACGTCTGTTCGGCGGCCGCCAGATAATAACCACACTGAATACCCACATGGGGTCAATTTCAACCACGCTTCCCGGGCTCCCGGCGCAAGAATCCCCGGAAGCG
>QEPC01003849.1:264419-286804 GCA_003113815.1 Sphenodon punctatus | reverse complement strand
TTGGTCCCTGCCCGGGGTCCTTTTGACCACGCTTCCCAGGACCTTCCCCCAGCTAGCCCGGGAAGCGTGGTTCAAACGGACCCCATGTGGGAATTCACCGTGGCCAACATCTGGCACGCCGCAAACAGACGTTCGAGACACGGTGACCACAGGTGGGTATTCACCATGGTTCACCGTGATCTCGTAACGTCTGAAGACACCCCATGTGTTAGTCCCAAAGAGTCAAAGAGAGTAGAATAATAAATTGTCTCAAAAGTACATTAGCTGCAGAGAAATTTATACATCAATAATAACAGGCAACTGAGTCTTATTCCAAGATATCCACATTTCAAGATATCCACATAAACTAAACAGAGTGAATTAGTGCTGAACACAATGTGTTTCTAACCTCCTATATGGGTCTTTTCCAACAGCACTCAGGGTAACATCAGAACATGGAGTTCATCCTTCAGGTCTGATGCAACACTACGAGGGGAAATCTCCAGAAAAAACCTCAGCAGCTAGATCTAATAAAGGTTGTTTATTTTAAGTCTCTGTTTGTTTGAGTTTTTTCAACTTTGGTGTACATCCGCAAACACTGTATCCACAGGCTAAAAGCCCTACTAGAAACAGGTGCGGTAACACAGGGTTTCCTTGGAAAATAGTAGCTCATTATTTTCTCTTCAAAGAAACATTTCTGCAACTGACAAAAAATAAATAAATAAATACATCAACAGTTTTCATTAAAAAAGCATTCATGTCAGCGTTATGCAAGGTCTCATAAATTCTGATGGGATCGTTTATGTATATGTGTGAGTCAGGACATAACGGACAGGAGGAGAGAGAGAGACAGAGAGAGAGCCAGAGAGAGAGACAGAGAGGCAGAGAGAGAGAGAACAAGCATCAAAACCCATTTAGAAGTTGGTGATTTCGGCAACCAAGTAGTCAAATATTCCTAATGTGTGATTCATCCTAAAAATGACTGGAGAGTAGATCTGAAAGGAATACCTAATTTGGGACCTGAGGGTACTATTCGCCTTTTTGAGAACCATGTTGTGTACTCAGTGGGCTACCCAATCACCAATCTGGTACCCAGATACCAAAAACATCAGTAATTTCCGGTACTGACATTTTGATTTTCCAACTGATAAATCTGAACAGAAGTTCAAACAATTGGGATGGAAAACCAAAGAATCAGGAAGGTAAGTTGACATTCTGGGACCGATAATCAACATTCTGGGACATTTCAGCATATTCTGTGACTTCAGGTACCCAAATCAGGTCGTAATTCGGTACTAATTTGTACCCAGAATTTTCAAGTAGATTAATAAGAACATAAGTAGCGCCATACTGAATCAGACCAATGGTCCATCAAGCCCAGCATCCTGTCCTCTGACAGTGGCCAATCTCGATCACATGGGAGAAGAACCAAAAGTCACAATGGCAATCCATTCCCCATTGTTCACTCCCAGCTCCCAACAGTAAGAAGTTCATCCCGTAAGCTACTTCGATAATAGCCATTCATGGACCTAATCTTCAAGAACTTATCCAGTCCTTTTTAAACTCAGCTCTACTACTGGCCTTGACAACATTCTCTGGCAACAAATTCCATAAATTAATTATGCGTTTAGTGAAAAATTACTTTTATTTGTTTTAAATCTGCTGTCAGTCAGTTTCATGGAGCGTCCCCTAGTTCTAGTATTATTTGAGAGGGTAAATAACCGTTCCTTATCTACTCGTTCCAGACGCTCAAGATTTTATAAACCTCTATCATATCCCCTCACAAGGTGATTTCAGTTGCCAAGCGCTCCTGGGTCACCACAGTGGATTACCAACCGGGGCAAGCCAGCGAAACCCCTCCTGTGGTCTAGGAAAGCCCCGAACAGATGTGCTGGGAGCAGGACCATGGCAAGGAAATGGAGGGCCAGACCACAACCCGGGGCAGTGCAACAGATATCACGCCAATTCCAGACAATGGTCAGAACATCCAGAAGCCATCAGGTCGGGGTAGGAGGCAGTCATGGCCAACCGAGGGCAAATGAAGCCAAAAGCGCCATAAGGCAATGCCCACACAAGGGAAATGGAAAGGAAGGGGGAGGAGGGAGAAGATCAGCTGTGGCGGCACACGCAACAGGGACAGGGAAGCCAAGGACACAGCAGGACACAAATCACACACACATGGCCAGGTGCAAACCCACCTGAACGGGAACGGAAGGAAGGGGGGAGCGCACCGGGGTACACAGGGAAACAACAACATGGGACAGGGAACGGACAGACACCCAGGAAGGGATATGCACACCGGCCACCATGCACAGCCAGAAGCAGCGGCATGCATGGGGGGGAAGGGGGACAGCACCCCATGAAGGTCAATACACACAGCACCATGGACATGGGGGTAGGGGGTGGGAGCCATTGGTGATGGGAGGGGAGGGGAGGGGACCGGCCCAGGAACAGGCCGGGACATGGGGAAAGGCACCCAGAAACCCAATGACAGCACAGGTGGCATGGGCCACCCAACAGCAACACAGGCAGCCCAAATCATGGGGGTCCCCACGAGGACAGAACAGAGTCACAGGGGGAGGGCAACCAAACAAAGGAAGGCACCGGAGCGGTCCCACCAGGCAGGTCCATATGGCAAGGATCCCCCTCGCTGATGCAAAGGCACAGCCGGGGATGGATGTGAGCTGGATTCTGTGGGCAGCACACACAGCCCCCACCCGCCCAGGAAGCCGTGAGGCACTTCCCAGGGGCCCCAACCCGCACAGTTACGGAGGCACCCGGGGGGGGCATAGACACAGGTGACCAGGCGGCCATGCAAGGGAGGACCACACCACGTGGAGCCCTGGGAGAGGTCACAGGCAGCAAGAACCAGCCAAAGGGGGGGGGCAGGCATGGAGAGGAACACCACAGGCAGTGAAGGAGAAGGGGTGCCCATAGAGGGGGCACAGCGACACAGGCGAATGGAACAGAGGAAACAGACCCAGCCAGAACAGCTGTGAGGCCGCAATGGCAAGGAGCGAGCTGCCAGTGCCATGAACCAGCAGGGAGGTGCAGGGAGCATCCATGACACCGAAGCACAGGGGGCCGCACATCCAGCTGCATGGGGACACGAAAGGGGCTGGGATGGGTTGTCCCACTAGATGCATGTAGTGGGGCCACTGAAGCATGCCCCGGCAGTAGCCCAAGTGTGCCATGTAGTGGGCAATGAGGTAGCAGGCCTCAAATGGATCCAGGCCGGTCAGCCACACCTGGACATCAGCACGGGTCCACAGAGCTGCCATCACCGCCAGCTCTGGTCTGGTGGGCTCCGACATGGAATAGTCAGCAGCATGGGGCCAAGGCAGGTGCCTGAGCTCCAAAAGGTGGTAATACGCCACCCCACGCAACCGCTGGTAGCCATGGGCCCCGTGGATACAGCAGAAGAAGGAAACAGCCAAAGCAGGGCCCCCCTCTTCCAGACAGGTAATGAACCCGGCCAGGCCACAGACCGAGAGAGCGGACACTGTCTCCGCTGCTGACCATGCCACATGCGAGCACCTCATCTCTGGAATGCGCCCATCAGGAAAGAGATGGAGGCCCAGCGCCTCCGCATGGATCTGGCATGCGTTACCGCTCGCCTCATAGCCGAAGTAGCGAAGGCCGGAGCTCAGACTCCCATGGACACCAGAGAGGGTATCTGGGAAGCACAGGAGCAGTTGCATGGCCGCGGAATGCCACAAGTCACATAGGGCCATGGTCTCCAAGAAGGTCCAGATATTGGGGGTGCCAGGCGATCCAGGGTGTGGGAGCCCAGGGGCAGCACTGCCAGCCATGGTCCAGTAGGGCAGGGGGTCTGAGCAGCAAGGAAAGAGGGGCCCCACAATCCCATGTGGGCTGGGGATGGAAGCAGGGGACCTCCAAGGACACGCAATAATCCCGCAGGCCACAACAAGGCATGGCTAGTGAGCGATGCGTGGGGAGCGGACCCAGCACAGCTTCAGGAACCAAGTGCACGAAATGTCCAGCAAGCACTGATAACAGGGAGGTGATGACAACAGGCAACCAGCTTCAGACCACACTGATGGGTGCATGCCGGCCAGGAGCACAAGCCCCCAGAATGGGAGTGCAGGTGCATCCAAGGAAGGGGCGTTGTCGAGAGATACACACCGGCCGGCAGGTGAGTGCAACTGGAACGAGGAGCCCAGGGAAGGCCCCACTGGCACAGCTGAGAAGCCCAAAGCCAGCTGGCAGCGGGGTGGTCGGGCAAGGGTGGCCAATAAGGGTGCGCCGGAGCCTGCCCCACATGTGCACAGGTGGGGCACAGAGCTGGGACGGGCCCAGGACATGGGCAGGAGAGCTGTGCGCTGGACCGCACCACGATCACCCTCCATCATGGACGTGGGCCAGAGGGCCGCATGCTGCCTGTACCTGGACCAAACAGGGGAGTGGCATCGGCAACACACCAACCTCCAGCGGCTCACCACGGAGCTCCTCTACATGAGTGCCCACATCTGGGGGTGCCTTGCAAGGACCACTGTGGCTGCCCAACATGCCCACCATCGGCACAGGTGCTCCCAGATCAGGCTCAGGGCCCTGCGGGCATCTGGGCCGTACCAACGGGCCCTGTGCCTCACCCAGGAGCAGCCCATTCTCCTCCGAGAGGCAGCTGACTGACACAACTGGTGCAGGGCTGCCATGGGGAGCGTAGTAATGCTTACCATGCCCACGCAAAGGTGGCTCTGGGTCTCATACCGCGTACAGGAATGTTGGGCCGGGGCCCTGGCACAGTGGGACGATGCAGCATGGAGGACAAACTTCCATATGGACAGGCAGTCCCTCCTGCTGCTCACGGAGCTGTTGGTGCCCTGGCTGGAGTGATTCCGCATTCCAATGCGCTCCCCCATACCTGTGGTCCAGCACATGACTATAGCAGTCTGGGCACTGGCAACACCGGATTTCTGCTGGTCTGTGGTGCAGCAGTTCGGTGTGGGAATGAGCACCATCATGGGCATTTTCCAGGACTTCTGTGAGGCCATGGAGGGCATACTACTGGACCAAGTGATCCAGCTGGTGGACCAGGAGGCCATGGTGGCTGGCTTCGAGGCTGGTGGGTTTCCCAACTGTCTGGGTGCTGTGGATTGTACCCACATCGAGATCCTCCGGCTCCCCAATGGAGATGCTGGCGAGTACATCAACAGGCACGGGTACCATTCCTTGCAGCTCCAGGCTGTTGTGGACCACTGGGGCCAGTTCATGGACATCTTCACTGGCCACTCCAGTTGCAGCCACGATGCTCGGATCCTCACCATCTCTCCCCTCTATGCCCAGATGTACCGAGGGGACTTTGCTGACATGGAGATGACCAGGATTGAGGGGGTGTTGATGCCCCCCTGAATCCTGGGGGACCCGACCTTCCCACTCCTCTGCTGGCTCATGAAGGCATACCCAGTCCCTAGGAACCCTGTGGAGGTGATGTTCAATGCCAGGCTATGCGCCTCGAGGATCATGGTTGAGAGGGCCTTCAGTGTCCTCAAGGAGCACTGGAGGTGCCTTGCAGGTCATCTGGACTACGCTGTGGAGACCTCGGCCTTCATGTTGTGCTGCGTCCTGCACAAAATATGCAACACCGATGGGGCTGCCTTGGCATTCCCCATGCCACAGTGGCCACCGGGACCCATGCTGCTCTATGTGAATGCTGAGAACCTGCAGGAATACAGCTATGCCAAGCGGATCTGCACAGCCCTGGCAAGGCATATGTCCAGAGATCCCAGGGCCTGAGAGCATTGGTCTGGTCCCAGGGACCCCTGTGGGCTGCCACTGGATACCCCCGGTCCCTGGGTCCCCACCCCATCTGCACAGGTGGGTCACAGCACCAGTCGTCCCGACACCTGTGCCCACCCACAGCCATGTGGGGGCCTCCCCATGGCAGGTCCCACCTGTCCGCGAGCTGCAACCGATCTGATCCCCTGCCCCCTTCCGGGTACCATGAAGCACACAATAAAGCTGTTGTTGTTGCTCACCCATGTGTTTATTGTGCATACAGTGTCCCCTGTGCCCTAACCTCCTACCCCTTCCCCCCTTCCTGCTGCCTGGCCTGCCCTAAAGCCTGCTTCCACCTCCCCTGCCCCCTGGACCTGCTTCTTCCTGNTGAACCCGGCCAGGCCACAGACCGAGAGAGCGGACACTGTCTCCGCTGCTGACCATGCCACATGCGAGCACCTCATCTCTGGAATGCGCCCATCAGGAAAGAGATGGAGGCCCAGCGCCTCCGCATGGATCTGGCATGCGTTACCGCTCGCCTCATAGCCGAAGTAGCGAAGGCCGGAGCTCAGACTCCCATGGACACCAGAGAGGGTATCTGGGAAGCACAGGAGCAGTTGCATGGCCGCGGAATGCCACAAGTCACATAGGGCCATGGTCTCCAAGAAGGTCCAGATATTGGGGGTGCCAGGCGATCCAGGGTGTGGGAGCCCAGGGGCAGCACTGCCAGCCATGGTCCAGTAGGGCAGGGGGTCTGAGCAGCAAGGAAAGAGGGGCCCCACAATCCCATGTGGGCTGGGGATGGAAGCAGGGGACCTCCAAGGACACGCAATAATCCCGCAGGCCACAACAAGGCATGGCTAGTGAGCGATGCGTGGGGAGCGGACCCAGCACAGCTTCAGGAACCAAGTGCACGAAATGTCCAGCAAGCACTGATAGCAGGGAGGTGATGACAACAGGCAACCAGCTTCAGACCACACTGATGGGCGCATGCCGGCCAGGAGCACAAGCCCCCAGAATGGGAGTGCAGGTGCATCCAAGGGAGGGGCGTTGTCGAGAGATACACACCGGCCGGCAGGTGAGTGCAACTGGAACGAGGAGCCCAGGGAAGGCCCCACTGGCACAGCTGAGAAGCCCAAAGCCAGCTGGCAGCGGGGTGGTCGGGCAAGGGTGGCCAATAAGGGTGCGCCGGAGCCTGCCCCACATGTGCACAGGTGGGGCACAGAGCTGGGACGGGCCCAGGACATGGGCAGGAGAGCTGTGCGCTGGACCGCACCACGATCACCCTCCATCATGGACGTGGGCCAGAGGGCCGCATGCTGCCTGTACCTGGACCAAACAGGGGAGTGGCATCGGCAACACACCAACCTCCAGCGGCTCACCACGGAGCTCCTCTACATGAGTGCCCACATCTGGGGGTGCCTTGCAAGGACCACTGTGGCTGCCCAACATGCCCACCATCGGCACAGGTGCTCCCAGATCAGGCTCAGGGCCCTGCGGGCATCTGGGCCGTACCAACGGGCCCTGTGCCTCACCCAGGAGCAGCCCATTCTCCTCCGAGAGGCAGCTGACTGACACAACTGGTGCAGGGCTGCCATGGGGAGCGTAGTAATGCTTACCATGCCCACGCAAAGGTGGCTCTGGGTCTCATACCGCGTACAGGAATGTTGGGCCGGGGCCCTGGCACAGTGGGACGATGCAGCATGGAGGACAAACTTCCATATGGACAGGCAGTCCCTCCTGCTGCTCACGGAGCTGTTGGTGCCCTGGCTGGAGTGATTCCGCATTCCAATGCGCTCCCCCATACCTGTGGTCCAGCACATGACTATAGCAGTCTGGGCACTGGCAACACCGGATTTCTGCTGGTCTGTGGTGCAGCAGTTCGGTGTGGGAATGAGCACCATCATGGGCATTTTCCAGGACTTCTGTGAGGCCATGGAGGGCATACTACTGGACCAAGTGATCCAGCTGGTGGACCAGGAGGCCATGGTGGCTGGCTTCGAGGCTGGTGGGTTTCCCAACTGTCTGGGTGCTGTGGATAGTACCCACATTGAGATCCTCCGGCTCCCCAATGGAGATGCTGGCGAGTACATCAACAGGCACGGGTACCATTCCTTGCAGCTCCAGGGGGTTGTGGACCACCGGGGTCAGTTCATGGACATCTTCACTGGCCACTCCAGTTGCAGCCACGATGCTCGGATCCTCACCATCTCTCCCCTCTATGCCCAGATGTACCGAGGGGACTTTGCTGACATGGAGATGACCAGGATTGAGGGGGTGTTGATGCCCCCCTGAATCCTGGGGGACCCGACCTTCCCACTCCTCTGCTGGCTCATGAAGGCATACCCAGTCCCTAGGAACCCTGTGGAGGTGATGTTCAATGCCAGGCTATGCGCCTCGAGGATCATGGTTGAGAGGGCCTTCAGTGTCCTCAAGGAGCACTGGAGGTGCCTTGCAGGTCATCTGGACTACGCTGTGGAGACCTCGGCCTTCATGTTGTGCTGCGTCCTGCACAAAATATGCAACACCGATGGGGCTGCCTTGGCATTCCCCATGCCACAGTGGCCACCGGGACCCATGCTGCTCTATGTGAATGCTGAGAACCTGCAGGAATACAGCTATGCCAAGCGGATCTGCACAGCCCTGGCAAGGCATATGTCCAGAGATCCCAGGGCCTGAGAGCATTGGTCTGGTCCCAGGGACCCCTGTGGGCTGCCACTGGATACCCCCGGTCCCTGGGTCCCCACCCCATCTGCACAGGTGGGTCACAGCACCAGTCGTCCCGACACCTGTGCCCACCCACAGCCATGTGGGGGCCTCCCCATGGCAGGTCCCACCTGTCCGCGAGCTGCAACCGATCTGATCCCCTGCCCCCTTCCGGGTACCATGAAGCACACAATAAAGCTGTTGTTGTTGCTCACCCATGTGTTTATTGTGCATACAGTGTCCCCTGTGCCCTAACCTCCTACCCCTTCCCCCCTTCCTGCTGCCTGGCCTGCCCTAAAGCCTGCTTCCACCTCCCCTGCCCCCTGGACCTGCTTCTTCCTGGACCATCCCATCAGCCACCTAGCGGGCACCATGGAGCTCTGTGAGCTCTCCTTATCCCCGCTGTCCATCTCCCTGACCATGTCCTGGGCCACCTCTGGGTCCTGGCTGTCCTGTGCGGTGGGGAAGGGAGGCAGGGGCGGGGGTGGGGGTGGTGCCGGAGGGGCCTTCCTGAGTGGCTGCTGTTTCCAGAGGCCTGGTGGGAGTGGCTGCCATGCTGTAGGCACCCATGGTCCCTGCATGCAGCAGCAGTGAGGTGCCGATGTCCAGGGACCTGTCTATCATGTGGGTGTGCTCATTGCCTAGTTGCTCAATGGTCTGGTTCAGTCGCTCCAAAGTGGACCATCTGCCTGGTGTGTTCCCTTCGCTCCCACCTCCATTCCTGGTGCATTTCTGCCACCAGCTGCCGGTCCTTGACCTCTGCATGCTTCAGGGCCCTGTCCGTGACTGCCTCCATGCGGTCAATGGCAGCAATAGCTCCCCCTGCTCCATGCTGGTCTGGACAATCTCCTCTGCCTGATGCCCCCTCCGGCACCGTGCCTGTGCCTTGTGCACCTGCAGCCGCTGTGCTGGGGGCACGGGCTTGACTGGTGGGGATGCTGCCTTTTGCCCTGTTGTGGAAATGATTGGTGACAGTTAGTCGGGCTTGGGCACATACCACCTGTCCCTGAGCTGTGTTGGGGGTGGCCATGGAGCACCCCCTGGTGTGTGGGCGGGCTCGGTCCATCCCATGAGGGGACCCCTGTTCCCCGCCCATTCGCCCCATCCCATGCCAAGCCACGGGACACACTGTACCGGGATGGTGATGGTTGGTGCCTAGATGGCCATCCCTGCCCTCGGTGCACCCCCATTTAGTGACCCTCCCTGCCTGGGTTGCTCACCTTACTCCACCTGCTGCTGCTGCAGCTGTTCCCTGCATTCCTCCTCACCTGGCTGACCTGCATGCCGGGGCGGGTGTCCACCTGCTGGGGAACTGATGGTGGGTGCGTTACCCTTGCATGGTCGAGGTCCCCATTCTACCATTGCCCCCACTCACTGGCACCAGGGGCCGGTGCCCCCCAGTCAGCTGTGCCTGGGCAGGCTCCCCTGGACCCTGACCCTCTTACCACCTACCCTGGTTCCTGGGGGCCGCAGGGCTGGGGTTGCACCCCATTGGGGCCACCATGCCCTGGGTGTGCCCGCTATGGCCTGTGTGCCCTCCCAGCTGCTTGCCTACCCTCTATGTCTGTCTCGGAGTCCCCCGAGGCCGGCTCCTCCATGGGACTGTGCTACCCCTGGGTCCACTGCCTCAGGATGACCAGTGTGCTGGCCTCAGATTTGCCCATCAGACTGCGGCCATGGATCCCGGTGTACTTTGTGAGGGGCAACTGCTGCTCCCTGAGGTTCCAGGGCATTCCTCGGGAGGGGTTGGGTCCCTGTGGTCAGTGTCTGCGTGCAGGGCTGCCAGGGGTGGGGGTACATTGGCCCGTTCCCTGCCTTAGACCATGGCATTCCCCATGAGCCGTGGGGTGACTATGGAGCCCTTCATGTGTAGTACGTGGTTTAGGGCGTCATAGTAGGGACGGTCCATGCTCCGTGTATGGACCGCTGGTTGTTGTCTTTAATGGCCTTGTACCCCCTCCTGAGCTTTTTGGCCTTGGAGCGGCATTGGGCCTCTGTCCTGTGGTGCCCCATCGCCTCCATGTCCCGCAAGCTCCACCTCGTGCTCCAGGGACCCCCAGAACTGAATGAAGTCCTGGGTCTCCTTGTGCCCTCATTTCCCCCCTCACTGGTACCAGCATCTACCGCATGTGCCCTCCTCCTGTGGTTACTCCTCTGCCGCCTCCTCTGCTTTCCCTCCGCAGGTCTCGTCTGGGGGCTCTGGCTCCCTGGCCCACTTCTGGGTCTGTGGGTCATGGGTGGGGGGGTTAGAGTCCTGGGTCCTTCCACCAGCGGCACTCCTCCCTGCCCCCCTCCCACCGGGCACCCCCTTTTGTGCCCCTCTGCCATTGTGCAGGACCCCCTTGCTCTCCTTACCCGTTTCCGGGGTCCCCCCGTCCCTTGGCTAGTCGTCCCCTCAGGGGCGTCCAGTTCCGGCTGCTGCTGCTGTTGCTCCTCCACCGCTGCCATCTCCTCCCCTCTCCTACTTCTTCCATCCCTCCTACACCTCACCCCTGCCTCGCTCACCCTCCGCTTTCCTCTTCCTTCCATCTTGCTTCATCCTGCCACGCACCCCTGATGCTGTGTGCCCTTTAAATCTCCTTCCCCGGTCTGTGCATTTCTCATTGCCTGGCAGTGACGCTGCGTGCTCTCGCCATCGCTGTGGATCATTTGTTATGATTCCGCCTGGTGGTTGGCATTCAGTCATTACATTTGGCGGTTTCCCAGTGGGAATCGCTTTCACCATTATTCCAAGGATGGTCCTGTCCCAACCTCTGGAACCGTGGTTGGCTTCGACCCCTATGGGTGATTGACCATGGTGAACATCTGGATACTGCTGATCAGACGTTCACAGCTCTTTGGCTGCACCACGGGATTGTCCGTGGTTTACTCTGGTTGACCGTGGTATCGTTACATCTGAAATTACACTCAGTCTGTCTTCTCTTCTCTAAGCTGAAGAGACCTAGTTTGTCAAGCCTCTCTTTGTATGGAAGCCGTTCCAAACCCTTTATCATTCTCGTTGCCCTTCTCTGTACCTTTTCTAGTTCAGCTATGTCTTTTTTTGAGGTGGGGCAATCAGAACTGCACACAATATTCCAAGTGCGGTTGCACCATTGATTTGTATAGAGGCATTATGACATCCTCAGTTTTATTTTCTATACCCTTTGTGAATAACTCTTAACATTCTGTTTGCTTTTTTGACTGCTGCTGCGCACTGGGATGAGAATTTCAGATGCCAGAAATGTTACAGGAGTCGCTGTTTTGGGGGTGGGTGGGTACTCTTTTCAGCTGGACTGGAGAATAATCCCAATCACTTTCACTAGTTTCCTCCATGCTTGTTTCTCATTCAGCTCCACAGCAGTCTCTAGCACCCATCAGAAGAGTATCTCTCAATTGCTTTCCTAACACCCATCAATCCTCACAATACCCATGGGATGCATGTGCTAGAATAACTTATCCCAGATAACAAAACAATCACTAATTGAGTGAAAGGTTCCTGCTTTTTATAAAGCTACCAAATGTTCCTATTACTAGGCATTCCTTACTTATAGGTAAAGAGAATGCCTTATGGGGAGGTTGTATCTATCTGTGGTCCTTTCTGTTATGGCTGACAATGACATCATGCCTATTGTGACACGGCCAAGCAAGGATTAAGCACTAAAGCCCCTGGTCACTGGGCAATAGTGGCAGGGACCAGTAATGGCTGCATCTGTACAGCAGGGAGGAAGGGCATCAGAGGGAAGGGGATGCCCAGTAGGAGGTGGGGGGAAAGGCTAGGGAAGGGGGAGCTGTAAAGAATGCATATGCTTTTCACGTATGGACACCCTGGGCATGCATCTTTCCTCATTCGTTTAGAGGAATAGCAGAATAGCAGAATAAATATTCATGTCCCTCCAGCCTCTGGATAGGCTGTAGTCAACCCAAATGACATTCCTCATGACATTTGAGTAACTGAGAATTTGCACTTCTGTTTAATTTTGTTTTCATTTGTTTTATTCATTTTCCTTCTTGTATTCGGTATATTGCTCTTTTGCCATGTCCAGGTTTCATTATTTGTCCTTAAGTTTTTGCGTACAGATTTTGAAAGAAAACCAGAACGTCCAGTAACAATGAGAATGAGTGGGGTAAAAACTAGAACCGCACAAGCCACGTGAAATGGACACAGGTTAGTGAAAAGTCAGACAAATGGAACAAACAGACAACACAAAAAACATGAAAAAAATGGGCAACTGAATGAAAAGTAGGGGATGTGCAATTTCATATTGGTTTATTAATTACAAAAACAAATAGAGCCACATTGGTTTTTGTAACTAAGGAAGCAAAAATGAATGAATAAGCAAGCAACATTTGTTTGATTTCATTCGTATTCATTTTTAAAAATTAAATCACTGCACATATGCAAAATGGTCACGTGGGGAATTCTGCATATGGGAGCACTTTTCCATAATGGTGTCAATGCTGCCGACACCGTTTTGGGAAAGGGCTGCACATGGGCAGAAAGGCCCAGGTGGTCATTTTGCGCATGTGCAATGGTTTTTATGACTTTTATTTTTAATAAAATAAAATGAAAAATCAACAACAGTAGAGTCCTTTATGAAAACCCCTGAAAATGAAAACTAAAATTAAAAACAAATGATGTGCCTTCTGCACACCCCTAAGGAAGCGTGGTCGATACTACTTGGGGCCCGCCCACTTTGTTCCAGATTATTTGGACTTGATGAGTTTGCCCGTTTCGACTCGGGCGGAAATGAAGTTTCTGAAAACTTCTGAATTTTCTGGCTATTAAGGAATTTGGTTCATAAAGGTCGAATTCCAAAATTATTCAGAAAACTTTATTCAGAAAACTTTGGGAAACATCAGAAACCTCTGTACTCATGGAGGGCTGGTGGACAGTTAAGCTTCCCTTCCTCTGGAAATGAAACTTAGAGCCATATTTGTTAGGAGGGGGATATGGAAGGGGACAATTGAGTGATGTTAAGCCAGATGGCATGTTTTGATTGGCTGGCCAAGTCAGATGATCAGCTTTTGAAATGGCTGGCAGGAAAAAATAAAAGTGTCTGCACTGCAGTCATTTTGTCAAATTTCTTTGATGAATTTGGCTGCACTGCATGCTATAGTGTTGCTCAATCTGTAAGTAATTGGTGGGGGGGGGGGAGGGAGAGGGGTAGCTGACCTGGCATGGTTTGGTCTGTCCTGGATTCTCCATAGGGCCAATGCTGGGGAATTGGGGCTACATTACCGTTTACCATGCCATGCCATGCAGGTTTTTATTATTATTATTATTATTATTATTATTATTATTATTATTATTATTACTAATAATAATAATAATAATAATAATAATAATATTATTATTATTATTATTATTATTATTATTATTATTATTATTATTAATAATAATAATAATAATAATAAGGTGCCACATTGCTGCCTGCTGCTTGGTTGGCACTTGGCACCATGAGGATGGATCTCTCTGCTGGGCTCCAGTTCCCAAGTTTGCTTGGTCTGTTCAAGTTACCATGGCCACAATGCCATGCCAATGAAGAGGGTGCCGCTGGAGGAGGAGGGGAGTGAACGTCTGGTTTCTTAATTTTGTGACTGCTACTGGGGCCTGTGCTTGCTGGCTTTTTTGGTGGGATTTATTTCTCCATGCTGTTGCACTGTTTTGTGGAGGTTGTTGCATTAATTATTAATTATTAATAGTATATAGCGCAATGTACCTGATGCTTTACAAAGTAATGGAATAGACATGGTCCCTGCCCTAATTCCTGCAATCTGAGAGATGGGGTGTGTGGGAGACAAAGGAAGGGAAACAGAGGGAGAGACAAGGAGTGTAACAGTCACGAAGATGCGAGGTCTCAGGTGCACGTGCTTGGCTTGGTTACATCGAGAATGATGACTGGCTGGTCCATGTGGTGAGGATATGAGTACACAGACCTCAGGAAACAGATTGTACAGGATGGTGGGTATCAGAAGGAGTCAGGAGAGGGGAGCAAGGAGGTGGGTCTTGAGGAGGAATATGAAGGTACAAAGGGAGGGGACGAGGCGGATGTGGGCAGAGAGGGAGTTCTAGGCATGGGAGACAGCTAGGGAGAAGGGACAAAGGCGGTTAGGGGAGCAGAGGAGGCGTGGGATGGCAAGACTGGGGACAGAGGAGGAGTGGAGTTCATGGACTGGAGTATGGAGGGAAATTAGGACAGAGAGGTAGGGGGAACAAGGTTGTGAAGAGGTTTATAGGTGAAGACTAGGAGTTTGTGCAGGATTTGTTCAGGAATGGGGAGCCAGTGAAGAGAGGAGAGGAGAGGAGAGGAGAGGAGAGGAGAGGAGGGACTCCACAGATGGTCGAGGTGGCAGCAGAGTTTTGGATGGAGATAAGGGGAGAAAGGGGAGAGCGGGGGAGGCTAGTGAGAAGGAGGTTACAGTAATTGAGGTGAGAGATGACCAAGGCATGAACAAGGGTTTTGGCAGGAGAAACAGAGAGAAAAGGGCGAATCTTAGCAATGTTATGGAGGGAGAAGCAACAGGATTTGGCCACAGAGTCAATCTCAGTTTAAAAGAAAGGGGTGAGTCAAAGATGAAGCCTAAACTATGGGTTTGGGGGATGGGAAGGATGGTGACCCTGTTGATAAAGATCAACAGGGAGGAGGGAGAGGAAGGATGGTGGGAGGGAAAGACAAGTAATTCAGTTTTAGCCGTGTTGGGTTTGAGTTGACGTTGAGACATCCAGGTAGAGATATCAGAGAGACAGATGGTGAGGTGAACTTGAACAGATGGAGGGAGAGAGGAAGGAGAGAGAGAGAGTTGAGTGTCATCAGTGTAGAGGTGATATTGGAAGCCATGAGAGGCAACGAGTTTGCCTAGGGACAGGGTGTAGATAGAGAAGAGGAGAGGGCCAAGGACAGAGTCTTGGGGAATACTAACTGAGAGGGGAAAGGAGGATTAGGTGGAATTGGCAAGAAACACATTGAAGGAGTGGTCAGAGAGGTAGGAGGAAAACCAGTCGAGGACAGAGCCATGGAAGCCAAGGGAGTGAAGTGAGTCCAGGAAGAGTGAGCGGTCAATAGTATTGAAGGCAGCAGAAAGGTCAAGGAGAACAAGAATGGAGTGGAGGTAATTAGATTTAGCCACAAGAAGATCGTTGGTGACCTTAGTGAGAGCAGTTTCAGTTAGGGGTGTGCACCAGGTCCCCATGTCATTTTCATTTTTCATTTTCATTATTCAATAATGTCATCTTTGCTATCATTATTAACGACACTTTTAATTATCATTATCGTAATAATGAAAACAGCATGCACGCCCCTTTCAGCAGAGTGAAGTGGGCGGAAGCCAGATTGGAGAGGGTAAAGAAGGAGTTGGAGGAGAGGAAATCGAGGAAGCGGGAGTAGACAACATGTTCAAGAAGCTTGGAAGCAAAAGGAAGGAGTGAGACAGGATGGTAGTCAGAGGGGTCAAGAGTGGACTTTTTGAAGATAGGAGAGACAGTGGCGTGCCTGAAGGTGGAGGGGAAGGAGTCAGTAGAGAGGAAGAGGGGTTGATGATGTGCAGTATGGAAGGGGTGACAGTGGATGGAATGGAGTTCTGGAGGCAAGAGGGGATGGAGTCAAGGAGGCAAGTGGAGGGGTTGGAGGAGGAGAGCAGGGAGGAGATTTCCTCAAGGGAGGTGGGAGGGAAGGAGGACAGGAGAGAAGGAGGGGGAGGAGGGAGAGAAGAGGGAGTAGGAAGAGGAGAGGAGTAGGAAGTGATGTTGAGGTAGATCTTGTCTATCTTGGAGGTGAAGAAGTAAGAGAGTTCCTGAGCAGAAAGGGAAGAGGGAGGAGGAGAACAGGGAGGCTTGAGGAGGAGGTCAAATGTGGAGAACAGGCAGCGAGGGTCCCAAAAACAGGACTCAATATGGGTGGCATAGCAATGCTGCCTAGTGAGGGAGATAGCAGAAGTAAGGGAGGAGAAACAGAATTTGAAGTGAAGGAAGTCAGCATGAGAGTGGGATTTGCACCAGAGGCATTCAGCAGCATGAATGCAGGAGCGGAGGTTGCGGATACTGGGGGTGAGCCATAGGGATGTGTGAACAGCACTGAGCTTGGAAATTCGGTTTGGTTTGGTTAGAAAATCGAGTTCGGTTAGAAAGTTTGGTTCGGTCGACCGAACTATTTGAGTTCGGTCCAATTCCGAATTTCTGAACCAAGTTCGTACATTCAAAACCGTTTTGGGAGGCCTTCCAAACTGGTTCGAATTCTAATGAACAGTTCAGTCAAATTTGAGTTCAGTTCGAAAGTGCGGTTCCATCGACCGAATAATTCGACTTTGGTTCGAACTCCAAACTTCCGAACCGCGTTCGCACATCCCTAGTTAGTCAAGGATGGGGCGAGAGGAGAGGGGGACAAGGGAATCAAGGGTGGAGGAGAGAGAGGCATTGAAAGGAGAGATGGCAGAGGTGGGGGAAGAGGAGGAGAAAACTGAGGAGAGAAGGAGGGAGAAAGAGGAGACAAAGTCCAGGGGGTTAATGGCCTGCAGGTCATGGAAGGGGTGTGGAGATGGGGAAGAGGAGGGGGGACAGTGGGAGACATTGAAAGAGGTAAGGAAGTGGTCAGAGATGGGATGAGGATCGAAGGAGAGATCAGAGACAGCAGTTCCTAGAGAAGATGAAGTCAAGAGAGTGGCTGTTAGTGTGGGTGGGGAAGTTGGTCCAAAGTTGGAGGTTGAAGGAGGAGACTAGTGAGAGGAAGTGTGAGATGGCAGGCTGGGAAGGGACATCAGCATGAATGTTGAAGTCACTGAAGATGAGAGTGGGGGTAGAAAGTGAGCCAGAACCCAAAATTCAGAAAGAAAGGAAGATAGAGAGCAAGGGGGGCGGTAGTTGTCAGCAACACGGAGATGGATGGGGGAGTAGCAGTGCACAGAGTGAGCCTCAAAGGAAGGGAAGGTGAGAGAGGGGGGAGGAGAAAGTGGTTGGAATTGACAGGGGTTAGTGAGGAGGAGGCTCACACCACCACCCCAGCCATGGCTGGTGAGAAAAGGAGAGACCCCCAAAGGAGAAGGTAGTAGGGCTGACAGAGTCAGAGGGGGAGGAAGAGATCATGGATGTAGAGGGCTTTATTGGCAGAGGAGTGACAGTTACAAAGGGAGCAGGGGAATGGGAGCTGATCAGGGGGAAGGCAGGGAATGGGGATAGGATTGGGAGAAGCAGGGCAGTGGAGCAGGCGAGAGATAGGGAGGATGGGTCAGGAGCAGGGAAGAAACTAGCCAAGGGGTTGGAGAGAAGTGATGGATTGGGGGGGGAAGGAACAAGAAGGAAAAAAGTAGAGGAAGGAAGAGGTGGGGGGAGGGGGAAAGGGGAGATGGGGGAGAGGGAAGGGGAGAGATTAGAGCGGGCATGATTGTGGGGACGGTAAGAGGGAGGCAACCCAGGAGGTGGGTAGTGGAGGAAAGACAGAGGACGAGGTGAAGAGTGGCTGACCTACTGGCCACTGAGGATCCACCGGGTGGCTATCAGATGGCTGAAGTACCCTTAGGCTTACTCTTAGCTGTTGTTGCTGGAGTATCATGTTCAAGCGTGATCTTGTGCAGTGCTTGGTTGGCATAATAATAAAGTGAGTGCACTCACTGATGATGGTGCACTATGCTGTGGGTACACTACTGTTGTTCTTTTATTTCTGCATGCAGTTGCTCTTTTGGGGGGTTGTCTTCTAGAGAAATTGTCCCACTCTTGCTAGCCTGCTTTTCTGGGTAGTGCTTTTACTTGCTGTTATTTTTATTTTTAAAACGCATACACATACACATTTTATTTTTATGTTTTATTTTTATTTTTAAAATGTTTTACCCTGCCCATCCTGCCACAGGCAGCTCTGGGCGGCTTACAAATAACAATTTTCCGGGTAGTACTTTTCTGGTTAGTGCTTTGGCTGTGGGTTCAAGAACTTTGCAACAACTTTCCGAAGTTTCTGAAATTTTCAGACATTCTGTGATTTGGCCTCCGAAGTCCAAAGCTTCGGCAAGAACACTGAATTTCCTCTGAGTATTTGGACCGACTATTCAGAACTTCGAAAATTGGTTAAAATACCCAGAAGTACTATTCGCTTCAGCCCTAGATTCAACACATACCCGTTTTATTTCTACTATTTATCCAGAACAGTTCCATTCTGTGGTGGACTGTCCTGGGAGGAGAAGTCTCTGACTTTTGTGACAAAACCGGGAGCATCCATGTTAAGAGGGGGCCCACCAGGATCTACCTGATAAGGAGGAGGGGGTACCAGGCTTTGTGAGTACACTGACCCACTGAGATTTGCTTGGAGGGGCCCTGCCTGTAGAATCATAGAGTCTGAAGGGACCTTGAACTGGCAACATGAGTGTGAAAAACATTGGCATAAATTAGGGACTCATAGAACTTCAAGCGTGAGACGCCCTTGCCTTTAGAGGGCTAATGGTGATTTAGGAGGGGGGGGGGGGAGACCCACCAAGTGGGATCTATAAGTAAACTACAAAGATGAGAATGATCCCAGCGAAATGATGTTTTGGCACTGGTTCCATGTAGGTAGATCCATATCAATAATCCCAGCTGCAGCTCTAGGACTGAGGCAGTTGCCTGCCAGTTCCAGCTGAGGAATAAATAGCATCACAGAGAAAAATGGAAACACTATCAAGCCAAGCTGCTTCTCCTCACAGTGATGTTAGTCCCGGAACTAATGTGGCACTTAAATAGCACAACGCTGTTCGGAACGCAGGTGACTCCCTTTTCTTTTCCCAGCTGCTTTGGAGTATGCCGTGGCACAACGGGTAATGAAAATCAGGTCTTGTGTGATCGTTGAAGAATTTCCTTCCAGATTCTGATGGCTTTATAAATCACACAGCAGGGGAGAAGATGGGAAGTTTACCCAATGCTCTAAGTAGCAGTGCTGCACTGGGAGAGAAAACCCCATCTCTCCTACTGTTCCCTAATCAGGAGTGAAGAGTTGTAGGTATTTGTTCTGAATTTCATACTAGGAGGATGCTGATCCCCCAACCCCCAACTGTGTTCTGTAGAGTTATCTAAAGGGGCTATTTTTCCATCTCCTTCCTGGGAAATGGGATCTCAAGAACAGTGGTTCCTAGGGGTGTACATGCCATTTTCATTATTACAATAACAATAATGAAAATTGTCATGTTTATTATCATTATTGTAATAACAAAAATGTCAAATAATAATAATGAAAATAGAAATTAAAACAACATTTTGTTTTTGAAATAAAGGGAAAAACCTGAAAAATGTATTTATGGCTATACCTTTTTTGTTTCTTATTCAATTCTAATTAAGCTTGGACAGGCTGTGTCCCCAATGAAGGGCACTTTGTGTACAAAGTTTCAAAACGTTTAGATAAAGGAAACTGATTTAAAAAGCAATTGAATATTGTAATTTTATGAAAAGCTCCATACACATTCATGGCTACATCTTCTTTATTGTCCATCTAATTTGCATGAAACCTCAAGATATTATGTCGCTCCACAAGCCTAATACACATCCTGATTTTTAGAATTATTGGATAATGGGTCCTGATGGTATAAGACATTAACTTGAAAATACATTTTCAGCTGTAACATGTTTATATTCCATCCTGTTTACAGGATATTTGGCAGGAATGTATCATATAACTTCCCTGTCATCTCTACTAAACTACAAGTCAATTTGAAAAAGGAACCTAATTCTATAACCAATTTATGTTGTCCCCTTGAAGACCATTATTCAGATAAATAGCAGCACATGCAGTGCCAGTCAGAGGCAGGCACCTGTATGGCAGGGGGAGAGAGACTGTATGAGGGAGTATGTGGAACAACCCAAAAGACTGACAGACATATTCACTGGCCAATTACTGCATGCTTCTAGCTTTACAGGACCAATCAGTAGTGGCTTTGAGGCAGGCATAGGGGGCGGCCCTCAGGCAGCCACAGAAGGGACATCTCTGGGACTTTGGGGATAGCATCCTAAAAGTCAGGAGACATAGGGTGAAAACAGACATGACGCTAACCACCCTTTAACCACCCTTGGTGGTCATTTATGTATGTTTCAGGGCTGCATAGGGCACCAATACAGCCCTGCAACATGCGTAAATAACCACCAAGGGTGGTTAAAGGGTGGTTAGCATCATGTCTGTTTTCACCCATAGTTTACACATCCAGGCTGGCCAGTTATCATCACAATCACATCCTGCAGCACTGTGACAGAGGACATAAGATAATCTCTATTGGCTCTTTCCTAAACAGATGCTTCTGACTTCCCAGTAAAAAGTAGGGGAGAGAAGTTGTGATGGTCACATCACAGAATGAGGATATTTGGTTGACATTTCTGCTGGCCAATTTACATCACAAACCGATCTTATACCACAGTGACACATAAGAGAATCCCTGGCATAGGCTCCTTCTCTGCATATGTTATGCAGGCATATAAAATTCGCACCCTTTATCACATCTTTCTTATATTTGTCAGAGATGATCATGTAAGTTTGATATATAACCTTGCTAAATTTCATGTACACTGGTTGGACTACAAAGATGTTACAGTCAGATATATCTTTATAAGTTAATTGCTTATATGACCAGGATCCTTTACCTAATTCTTCTAAAAATTGTCAGAGATAGTAAGTATGGGAAGGGGTATAAAGTAGCCAAGTTTCATCTACATTAAATATGAGACAAAGATGTTAAAATTAAGAATGTATATGAAGATTTTTGAAAAATAATATAATTTAACTGCTTCTAGAATTGGATTCCGTTATCCAATCTTTTTGTTATTTGGGAAAAATAATGTCTTTCATTGGCCGTATAAGCTCTTCATGTGTCAGCCAAATATAATGGAAAACAAAAAAGGTACAGCTAAAAATGTGTTTTACATTGAAACCAATGGAAAATGAAAACGAAAGCAAAAACAAAAACAACAATTTGATATTTATGAAAATAAATATGATATATTTAAATAATGAATACAAAAATCACATGGTTCCCTGGTGCACACTTCTAGTGGTTCCCAACAAACTGCCTGTGTGAACCTATTTTAGAGCTGAAATGGAGGATCAGATGAGGCTTTTGTATTTGTTGAATCCTCCCATTCCAATTCTGATCTGTTGGAACATGGACTGAACCCAACCCAATTCACAGTCTGCCGGAGATGCAGATTGTTAGCTGTGGTTCCCTGACCACTTCTACAGCCACATTTTGTGCATGCACCATTAATCAGACCTTTCGCATATGCACAGAAAATATATTGTGCATTTGAAAAAGGTTTTTGATTAATTGCACATGCACAAAATGGCACTGCACTGAGTGTCAGGGAGTAGGTGCAGGGTAAACCTTAATCAACATGGATCTATAGAGATGTAGAGCTGAAACAGCTAATACCCGCATTTGGGGTACTGCAACGGGTAGCCTATGGATTACCCAGGTACTGACTGGATACCTAGAAATCTAGGAAGTCATTAAATTCCAGTACCATTTTTCAATATTCCAATTACCGATTGGCATATCAGATCAGAAACGGAAAAATTGGGAAGTAAAATTAAAAAAATCAAAACCAGAAGTCAATTTTCTGTGACTTGAAGTCAACTTTCTGGGGCAGAAAAACAATAAATGGGTGACAGAATTTGACCAATGGGTGATTTCAGACGTTACGAGATCACGCTGAACCACACTGAACCACGCTGAACCCCCCTGCGGGGCCAAAGGGCCCTGAAGGTCTGAACGGCGCAAGCCAGATGTTCATCACGCTCAATACCCACATGGGGTCAGGTTGAACCACGCTTCCCGGGCTAGCCGGGGGAAGGTCCCGGGAACCATGCTCAACCCCCCCGCGGGGCCAAAGGGCCCGGAACGTCTGAACGGCGTGCGCCAGATGTTCATCACGCTCAATACCCACATGGGGTCAGTTTGAGCCACGCTTCCCGGGCTAGCCGGGGGAAGGTCTCGGGAAGCGTGGTCAAACCAACCCCCACAGGGAACCAAGCAAAAGTAACGTCTGGACG
>QEPC01003849.1:246567-261450 GCA_003113815.1 Sphenodon punctatus | reverse complement strand
TCGCTGGTGCTGCGGAGGGGCACCGCCGGACCCGCCTGCCCTGCCTGTGCCACCCTCTGACTGTGGGGCCCCCTTCCTCCTCCTCCTGGAGCCCCTCTGCCGGCCTCGCTGTGCTTTGGGGGCCCCCAACGTGCCTTGCTCCGGGGGTCCGCCCCCCCTCCGAGACTGCCTCTGTTCCTGTGGGGGCACCTCCTTGGACTGGACAGGCGTGGTGTGGGGGTGGGGGTTGCTGCTGTCTGTGCCTTGCCCCATGGTGGTGCCCCCCCTCCCTCCCTCCCAGTGTTCCGGGTGGGGTGTTCCGGGCGCCCCTGCCCCCCCTTCCCGGCCTTTCCCTGGTGGGTGGGTGTGTGTGTGTGTGTCTGTGTGTGTGTGCCCGGGCGTGTGGCCGTGCATTGTGCCCCGCTGCGGGACCGCTGTGTGAGCCGGCTGTCAGCCTGTTCTCGCTCTTCCCCCCTCCCTTCCCGTTTCCCTTGTGTGGGCGTTCCCTGGTGTGCCTTGTGGCTCCGTTTGCCCTCAGGCGGCCATGTCTGCGTCCCACCCCTGCCCGGTGTCTTGTGGGGGTTTCGCGCCCGGCGGGGCTTCGGCTGCACGTCTGTTGTGCTGCCACGGCCCGCGATGGTGCGGCCCGGTTCCGGCCCGTGGTCCCGTTCCTGGCACGTCTGTTTGGGTCGTTTTCCAACCCCCGGGAGTGGTTGCACTGTTCGCCCCCCCTGGTGGTTCGCTGTGGTGAACCGGCCGCCCGTAACGTCTGAAAGTACCCAATAGTTAAGTGAAAAAAATCAGTACCAGAAGGAGATATTCTGGGGACAAGACATCAACATTCTGGGACCTGGGATACAAATGGGGTTGAAATTGGGTACTGATCAGTACCTGACGTTCTCAATTAAATTTGGGTGCTGGAAATTTGGGTATTGCAAATTTATTGGGTATTTTCAGACGTTACGAGATCACAGTGAACCACGGTGAATACGCACCTGTGGTCAATGTGTCTCGCACGTCTGTTTGGCGGCCGCCAGATGTTCGCCACAGTCAATCTGCACATGGGGTCAATTTGAACCACGCTTCCCAGGCTAGCTGGGGAAATGTCCCGGGAAGCGTGGTCAAAAAGATCCCCAGCGGGGACCAAAAAAAAGTAATGCCTGGCCGGTTGCCACGGCCAGGGATCCCCGGCGGGATCCTGGGCCGTGGCAAATACGGCCCGACGCAGAGGCCGCATTGGCCCTGCCACCCGCCTGTCTCCCCGGAGGGCAGGCAGTGGGGTGAGTGTTGCGCCGCGTGGCCCCGCCCCCTCCCAGATTCCCCGTCGGGATCCCCCCGGCACGTCTGATATGGCGTGACGGGGTGACCCCGGCGGGGAATGAATGGGTTGTTTTCTGTACGGGGCAAAGCGGCCCCGTAACATCTGAAAACACCCATTGTATACCCCTTTATCTGGGGTATATGACCCTCACAAAACCCTCATGTGATGCATATTTTTATTATACCCACTGAAAGATCATGAACTGAAGCTGAGAGATAGCAGGATACCTTCTCAAACTTCTCAACAAAAGTCAAGAAAAAAACCAGAACTGAATAAAGCCCCGATTGCAACAATTTCTAGTCAAAATTTTCCTACCTCAATTTTAAAAAAATACAACAAAAACCGGAGATTGCGGAAAATGGCCTCCACGGCATTCTGCACATGTGAAATCCTGGCAGCGTCATTGCCATTTTGGAAAAGGGTAACGGTTCCGCACATGCGTGGGGGCTATTTTGCCCCTGTGAAGAATGGCTGCCTGTTTTGGAAAGACCGATGCATGAGCAAAATGGCCCAGCGGTCATTTTGTTTATGCACAATTTTGGTGTTTTTTTAGTGAGAAGCTTGTGAGAATCTTGAAGTATTAGATCCTGACGAGATCTTGTTAATGTTTTTAATTCTCCCAAGATTCAAATTGATTCTTGTTTCAGCCCTACTATTTTGCTTGTTCCAGTTGGAAATTGGAATGGAATTTCATCCATTCCAATAAGAACGATTGATAATAATGGAACCCAAGCGGAATTCCACTTTCATCCCTACTCTGTTTTACCAAGTTCAAGTTGAATACCTTATCCACTAGCCTACCCCCCTTTTTTTTGAGTCTTAGATATAATGCCATGACCCCACAAAGCAAAACTATGAAAAGTATACATTGGGATTATGATCCCACCCATAGATGGCGTGATCCTGTGAAGTCTTCCTGACTCACAGTTTGGGCAACTCTGCTCTAGGAGGAGCAGGAACTGATTATTTCTTATTCGCAGGGGAAAGTATTGTGATTGGCCATTTCTCAGATTATATGGGAACGAGATTCCCATAGTGTGGTAAATATATGCTGAGTTTCTTCCTAGTGACAGGTCTACCCAGAGGAGAATTGTTTGCTGCTGGTGTCAGATGCTGCAGACATTCTTGCTTTAGAATCACAAGAATTTATTTATATAAATACATTCTGCCTCAAGGAGGTGGTGGTGCGGCCCCTGTTAAAGAAACCATCTTTGGATGGTGACGCACCGGCCAGTTGCCGGCCTGTCTCTGCCTTCCCTTTTTAGGGAAGGTTATTGAACAGGTTGTGGCACAGCAGCTCCAGGGTCACCTGGATGGTATCAGTTTTCTAGACCCCTTTCAATCTGGGTTTTGCCCAGGATATGACACCGAGACTGTGTTGGTGGCCTTGGTGGACGACCTCCACCAAGAGATGGATTCAGGGCATTCAACACTACTCATCCTGTTAGATCTCTCGGCTGCTTTTAATACAGTGGACCATGGGTTATTGCTGAGATGATTGGGGTCCCTGGGGTGGTGGTGGATGGGACAGTACTTGGATGGTTCTGCTCATTCCTCTCAGGAAGGAGCCAGTGCGTGATGTTGTGGGCTGAAACACCTAGCCCCCGGGACCTGTCTTGCAGTGTACTGCAAGGTTCTATTTTGTCTCCATTATTGTTTAACATCTATATGCAACCCCTGGGGGAGGTTGTGAAATGGTTTGGTGTGCGTTGCTGCCAATATGCTGATGACACCCAGCTAAACCTCTCATTTTCAACTGACCAAGGCCCTGCAGTCTCGGTGTTCTCCCAGTGCCTGGAGGCAGTGGCTGACTGGATGCAGCGGACCAGACTGAGGCTTAATCCCGACAAGATGGAGGTGAAGTTGGTGGGTCAGGCGGTGGGGGTGATGACTCCCCTTGTTGTGGGGGTTCTCCCAATGCTGCATCCCTGGGTCCAGAGCTTGGGAATCCTGTTAGACCCCAGCCTTTGGCTGGATTGCCAGGTAGAGGGAGCCTTTCACCAGCTACATCTTGTGCGAAGGCTCCGGCCATATGTTTCGGACTCCGACCTGGCCACCCTCATCCACGCATTCATCACCTTGAAACTGGATTACTGCAACATGCTCTATGTGGGGCTGCCCCGGTGATGGTTTGAAAGGTGCAAATGGTGCAGAATGTGGCGGCCCGTATTTTGACAGGGACGGGCCATAGGGAGCACACAACACCAGGGCTCTGAGCTCTGCACTGGCTGTCTATAGAGTTATGAGCCTGATTCAAGATGCTGGTTTCAACCTTTAAATCTCTACATGGCTTTGGCCCCTCCTATCTGAGACACCTCCTCACTCCTCAAGTCCTGGGTTGATCCTTGTGGTCCCCCAGGGGCATCTTCTTGGAGGTCCCCAGGGTTATCCAGGAGGTCACAAAGGAGAGAGCATTCTTGGTGGCCACACCACAGCTGTGGAACTCCCTCCCGGAGGAATCTCGACTGGCCCCAAGACTGCTGGCCTTCTGCCAGGCCTGTAAGACCTGGCTGTTAGTACAGGCCTTCGGGGAAGGGAGTGGGTAGGTATGGGGGAGATGGGTAGTGGGTAGGGAATGGGAGGGAATTTTTTTTATGATGTATTCAGTCTTTATGTGTTTTTATGTATTTATATGTTGACTTTTGTTAGCTGCCTTGAGCTGCCTGTGGCAGGATGGTTGTGGGGTATTCAATTTTAGAAATAAATAAATATAGTTAGTTAGTCTTCTCCAAAGACTCATGGTGGGTTACAATATCAAAAATTAGGGATGTGCGAAAAGAACTGAGCTCGGAAATTCAGTTCAGTTTGAAAATCAAGTTCGGTTCGAAAATTCGGTTCAGTCAACCGAACTATTAAAGTTTGGTCCAATTCTGAACTTCTGAACTGAGTTCGCACATTCAAAACTGGGTTTTTTGTCCTTCCGAACTGGTTCAGATTCGACCAAACAGTTCGGTCAAATTCGAGTTCGGTTCGAAAGTTCGGTTCGGTCGACTCACCTGTTCGAGTTCGGTCTGAACTCCGAACTTCCGAACTGCTTTCGCACATTCCTATCAAAAATATAAAACACATTAAAATCCCTTAAAACTCTAACAACATCCCAAACACCTGCCCCACCCCACCCTTAATCCCCACCTGCCACCTACCAATCTTTGTTCCCAAACATCCCACTCAACCATATTCTTGCCTGCTAAATGCCTGGCCAAACAAAAAGGTCTTACATCTTCTCTGGAGGATGAACAGGCTTGGGCTTAGGCGGACCACCAAGGGGAGGGAGTTGTATCATTGTGGGGCAGCAACCGAGAACATCTCCTGCACACCCTTGTTGTAACAACTTCATGGGCATTTGGCACTCACAAGAGGGCACCCTCAGCTGACTTCAGAGACCACAATGGAACATAGGTGAAGAAGTGGTGTTTCTGATACCTGGGGCCCAAGCTGTTTAGGGCCTTATAGTTTAAAACCAGAACCTTGAATTGTGCCATAAAAGCTATTGGCAAACAATGCAGACTTTGGAGCACTGGTGTAATGTGCTCCTGGCCAACAGAAGGTGGGTCGCTGCATTCTACACTAACTGCATCTTCCAAAAAGTCTTTAAGAGCATTCCTATATAGAGTAAGTTACATCTTTTTGAGCTTCTTTGAGGCACCAATCTGGCCTTGCATTCTCCCTGTCAGTCCTTCCCCCTGTCACAAGTCCTACTCCTCTGTTCCAACACTTAAACTCTTACTGGTCTCAATTAGCTCAGGAGTGGATACTGGGACCTGGTGTTTCCATGAAGCTCTTCCCCCAGAGCAGGGCCTGGAGCCTTCTGGGGACCCCATTCTGCAGCATAATCAGCTTAAGGTAATTTCAGATGTTACGATACCATGGTCATCCACAGTGAATCCCCCATGGTGGCCGTTGGTACCATAACATCTGATGTGAGTTCTGCCAGATGTTCACTCCAGTGAATCTCTGGCAGGAATCACATTGACCACACTTTTGGACCTCCGGCCGCCCGGAGGGCTGAAAGTGTGTTTAGATTGGCTACATTCCAGCATGATCCAAACTTAATGCCTGTTACATTTGGCCCATCCCAGACCGTGGTCCTGACCACGGTCTGGGATCAGGTGTAGCGACCAAATAGGCCACTGCACCCACCATCTTCCAGAGATCAGGAGGCCAGGAGAGCACGAGGGGATGTGGCTGGGCGGCCACACATCACGCAGTGCAGCGCAATCCCGCCCCGCCCCCTCCCCGATCCCCAGGCGGAATCAGGCCGGCACGCCTAAAGGACGGCTGGACTGATTCCTGATCAGCATATGAAACAGATCCCAGTCCATGATTAAGCATGGTGGACTAAACAACCCATCACATCTGAAATTACCCGTAATGTTAAATCCAGCCTTAACTGCTTCCTATTGATTGTCATTTAATGAAAGAGGCATACCGTGATTGGAAGATGCTGTGGATGTTCATATCAGATGGGAAGCTGATCTTACAGTAGGTCTTCTAAAAGCTGGTAATGCTGGAGTTTCAGCTTTGTTCTCCAGCTGCCACTTTAAACACTATCTAAGAAAATTACTTATAGATTTTGAGATATAGCTTCACCTGGTGCTCATTTCTCATTTCTCAGAATAGATCTGGAACTCTAAAGCATTTTTTAAAAATAAAATCCATTGAGCATAGGGTTGTCAAGTGATGCCGTCTCAAGTGAGTAAACTATTATTATTATTATTATTATTATTATTATTATTATTATTATTATTATTATTTGTATAGTGCAAGCTGTGTACCTGGTGCTTTACAGAAAAATAAAATAGGTGCGGTCCCTGCCTATGGCTTACAATCTAATAGACATGGATGGGGGGCACAAGAAGAGGGGACATAGGGAGAGACAAGGGATAAATAACATTTAAGCAGATGTGAAGTCTCAGGTGCATGTGCTTGGCTTGGTTGTACTAAGACAGGAATCTGCGGGGAGGGCAGACAGTAAATATTGAGAGGAAAGTTCTAACAAGCATCAGGAAAGGCGGCAAGGAAGAGGTGGGTTTTGAGGAGGGATTTGAAGGTGCGGAGGGAGGGGGCAAGGTGGATGTGGGCACGGAAAGAGTTCCAGGCATGGGGGGCAGCAAGGGAGAAGGGATGAAGGCAGTTAGGGGAGCAGGGGAGATGAGGGAGAGCAAGGGCGGGGACAGAGGAGGAGCAGAGAGTGGATGCAGGAGTGTGTAAGGATATTAAGGCTGAGAGGTAAGGGGGAGTCAGGTTGTGAAGGGATTTGTAAGTGCATACCAGGAGTTTGTGAAGGATGCATTGGGGAAGGGGAAACCAGTGAAGTGAGGAGAGGAGAGGCTGCATGTGGTCGAACCAATTGGCTGAGTGGATGACCCTAGCAGCAGAGTTTTGGATGGAGATAAGGGAGGGACAGGTGAGAGTGGGGTATGCCAGTAAGGAGGAGGTTACAGTAGTCAAGGCGAGAGATGACCTTGGGTTTTGGCTGAGGAGACAGAGAGAAAGGGGTGAATCTGAGCAATGTTATGGAGGGCAAAGCGACAGGACTTGGCAGCAGAGTCAATGTAAGGTTTAAAGGAAAGGTGAGTATCGAAGATGAAGCCCAAGCTATGGGCTTGGGGACCGGGATGGATGGTGACCCCATCAATAAGGATGGACAGAGAAGAGGGAGATGAAGTGTAGGGAGGAAAGATAAGGAGTTCAGACTTAGCCATGTTAAGCTTGAACTGACGTTGGGACATCCAGGTGGAGATATCAGAGAGACAGTTGATGAGGTGAGCTTCGACAGAAGGGTAGAGAGAGGGGGTGGAGAGACAGAGTTGAGTGTCATCAGCATAGATGTGATATTGGAAGCTGTGAGAGGCAATGGGTTTGTCAAGGGACAGGGTGTATATAGAGAAGATGAGAGGGCACAGGACAGAGCCTTGGGGAACCCTAACCTAGAGGGGGAGGGAGGGGGAATTTGAATTGGGAAGAGACACATTAAAGGAGCAGTCAGAGAGGTAGGAGGAGAACCAGTCAAGGACAAAGCCGCAGAAGCCTAGGGAGTGAAGAGAGTCCAGTAGGAGTGAGTGGTCGACAGCGTCAAAGGCAGCAGAGAGGTCAAGGAGGACAGGAATGGAGTAAAGGTGGTTAGATTTAATGAGGAGTAGATCATTGGTGATCTTGGCAAGGGCAGTTTCAGTGGAGTGAAGGGGGCGGAAGCCAGATTGGAGAGGGTCCAGGGAGGAGTTGGCAGAGAGGAGATCCAGGCAGCGGGAGTAGACAACACATTCCAGAAGCTTAGAGGTGAAGGGTAGGAGGGAGACCAGCTGGTAATTAGAGGGGTCAGAGGGGTCGAGGGTGGATTTTTTGAGGATAGGAGAGACAGTGGCATGCTTGAAGGCGGAGGGGAAGGAGCCAGTGGAGAGGGAGAGATTAATGACAGTAAAAGGGGGAGCAACAGTGGGAGCAATGGAGGTCAGGAGGCGGGAGGGAATTGGTCGAGAGGGCAGGTGGAGGGGTTGGAGAAAGAGACCAAAGAGGAGATCTCCTCAAGGGAGGCAGGAGGAATAAACTCAAATCATTATAAGTGAGTGAGGTTTTAAACATCATAGAATCATGGAGTAGGAATGCACATGGAGGGTCATGTAGTCCAGCCCCCTGTTTGAATCATCATCATCATCATCATCATCATCATCATCATCATCATCATCAAACATTTATATGGCGCAAGCAATGTACCTGGCACTTTACAAAGTAATAGAATAGACACGGTCCCTGCCCTAGGGCAGGAGATGAAGGAAGGGGAACAGAGGGACAGACAAGGAGTGTAACATTCACAAGGATGCGAGGTCCCAGGTGCACGCGCTTGGCTTAGTTACATCAGGAATGATAGATGGCTGGTCCGTGTGGTGAGGATATGAGTACACAGACCTCAAGTAACAGATTGTACTGGATGGAGGGTATCAGCAGGAGTTAGGTGATGGGACTGAGGAGTCAAGAAGAGCAGAGCGGAAGAGGTGGGTCTTGAAAAGGAATTCGAAGGTACGAAAGGAGGGGGTGAGGCGGTTGTGGGCAGGGAGGGAGTTCCAGGCGTGGGGGGCAGCTAGGGAGAAGGGTCAGAGGCAGTTAGGGGAGCATGGGAAGCATGGGAGGGCAAGAGAGGGGACAGAGGAGGAGCGGACTGCGGAGTTCACGGACTGGAATATGGAGGGAAATTAGTGCAGAGAGGTAGGGGGAAGCAAGGTTGTGAAGAGCTTTATAGGTGAAGACTAGGCGCTTGTGCAGGATTCGTTCAGGAGGGGGGGCAGTGAAGAGAGGAGAGGAGATGTTGCACATGGTCGAAGCAATGGGCAAGGTGGATGACCCTGGCAGCAGAGTTTGGGACGGAGATAAGGGGAAAGAGGTGAGAGCAGTTTGAATGCAGGATGACTACAACTACAAGTCCCGTACAGTCGGCTGTCCAGATTCTCCTTGAAAATCTCCATTAATAGAGAGCCTACAGCTTTTCGAGACCTTTGTCTCGAGATGGATGAGTTTAGAAATTTTAAATGGATCCCTGAAAAATCAGTTTTTTCCTCTACAAATGGATTAAATTGGTTGTTAAAATGGTAACACAATAAATGGCAAAATGGGAAAAAAAATTGGTAAGTAACACCTAGTGCTTTGGATAGTTGGGTACCCATCTTGGTATTCGAGTACTGATCAGGTTCCAGATAGGCTACCTGAAATTTTCAGTACTGCCCATGGGTACAAAATTTACTACCCATTTCAGTTCTAATGATAAGGACATTGTCACTATATAAATGGAGGGTTACTTTCTTTTTACAGGTTTGTATGGGGCCTATTACAGTTCTATTTCATGTAGGAGGATTCATTCTCATGAGTTTTCTGAATCAGAGTCAGTTATTCCAGAATAACTAATACACATAGTTTTCATCTCTCACTTGTGGTGGAAAACTCCATTGACTCACACTTCAAATATCCTGATTAAGAAGTGGTGAAAGCGTGTTCCATGAACATTCTGGAGTTCTTTATCTAGAAAAGCTGACCGCGAGAACACACATTGGAACTCTTTGAGGCTGCTGTAATAAATGCATTCAAAATAATTGTAGGGGAGTGGTCTTATTTTAACCATGTGCTTCTATTTGGCAAGTTCAAATTTCCTTTTAGCTTTTCTTTCCCCCCTGAGTTCAGATCAGCTCCTCCCTAAATCCTTCATACCGCTTTTAGAAACAAATAAAGCATTAATGTATTCATCTCTGTAAAATCTTCTCTTAACTATTACCTGGGGCAGTCATTTAGTTGAATCAGTTAGTGGGAACACGTTGACATTGCTGAGGTTAATGACCCAATGATTAACAATACCTATTTGTGGCCAAATGGTATCAGATTTGACTATTGTAGTGAACAACAATTTGTACATTAGGCGAATATGTCCTGGAGTGATGTCTTTTTTTTCTGTAATATGAATGGCAAAATATCAATGTGCTCATGGTCATTTTATCAGTTTTAAATGTATGAATGTCATTAGGGCTTTAACAAAAGAGCTGAGTTTTTTGTTCCCCTTTACTCAAGGTAGAATATTCAGGATAGATTGACTCAAGAGGCAAGATACTGAACTACATGGACCTTAATCAGTGTGGCAATTCCAATGTATGAAAGAAAGGGAGGAATTTCAGCATTGCAAGAGATGTTAAAGTAGTTTGCATGAGAGCTTTATGGCACCAACTACTGTTGGTAAGACTATGCAAACTTTTGGGCCACGCAGGAACCTTCCTCACGCATATAAAGAGTCAGACCTACAGAATTAAAAATGTATGGTAGTTTATCTTAATCACTTTTAAATGTATAGCCCGCCCAATCCATATGGCTCTGGACTAGAGCTGAAATGGGTACTTATACCAAGTTTTTGACCGCCATGTTGGGCACCGAAATACTTGAAAAAATTGTAATTTCCATTACCAATTTAATCATTTTCTAGTAATGATCATTAAATTGGGATGGAAAAATGAAAAAGCAGGATGGGAAGTCAATATTCCGGGAATTGAAGTCAACATTCCTCGACATCGGGTACCCAGATCAGGGTACTAACTGGGTATGGATTAGTGCCAAAAGGTTTTGAGTTGATTCGGGTACCAGAAATTTGACAGGTCTACCTGTTTTTTGGGTACTTGCTTCAGTTCTACTCTGGATATCTTACAACTTATGAATAAAATACAAATAAAACTTAAATGAAGTCCCATCCTACCTCCCACCCACTCCCTCTCTCTATGGCCCTTTTCACATGAGATGCACCCACCCATCTCCACACACCTGGGTCCACAGAGGTGTCTATGTTAAAAGGGGCTATATTATAACCATATTGCAGAGAGTGTTTTAGGGAAAATATTTTAAAAATATGCCTATATATACCATCTGGAGATAGTGGTGAAACAGACAGGCAGTTCAGAATTCCCTATCTTTTAGTAGAATCTTTCCGTTTCTACTGTCAGTCAGGTACTTTACTGGCATAAAGAAAGGAGCAGATAGCATGAACACAAACCTTTCTTTCTTGTCTTATCAGAAGGATGAAAGAAAGCTGCAACTTGGAACCACTGGACCAAAGGAAAATAATCATACAAGAAATTCCTCACAGCCTGGCCACTATAGCAAGTGCAGCCAAGATAATTGAAACAGACTCTGCCTCCAGGTATAAAGATCTGTAGCCACAAAGATGCTATGTGCTTGTTCCTTTTGAGAAACCTATGCGCTGTCTTCTAGCAGAAATAGCTGAACTCTTTGTTGTACATACTGATATCATTTGCAAGACCTCTTTGCTTGTAATAACATTCGATTAGAACTGAAACGGGTACCTGATTTATCATTCGCAGTGTGGGTAATACCCACATTTTCAGGTACAATTTTGGGTATCCAAATCAGTTGTCGAATATCACATTTGAATATCCAAAAAAAAAAAATATCGACAACCGGTATAATGAAATACCAACAAATGATTTACCAAAATACCAAACAAACAAAAAAATCCCCCAAATTCCAAAATATCTGGGACAAATCTGGGATAATTTGATTCAGAACATAATCGGGACAAATTTGGATTTTTCATGATTCCCCCCCCCCCCCGATATTTTTGTATATCGATTGTTCGTATGTCAGTATTCCACTTGTCTGTATTTTGGGTACCTGATTAAAAACTGGTTCAGGTACCAAAAAATACCCAAAATATTTGGCTCAATTAGGATGCTGGAAATTCAGCAGATATTCATTGTTACAGGTACTCATTTCAGCTCTAGACTGCAAGTGGCAAAGGTCCAGAATCCAGATCAATGTTGGACAAAAAGGGGATTTCTGTATGAATGCTGGAAAGAGAGTCAGACCTCTGTGGGAAAGGAATGTCTTGACTAAGGGCAGGCAGGGTGTCAAAGGGATTTTAACAACACAACATACTCTCTTCAGACTTCCAAACTTTGTCACTCTTTGAAACAAAAGATTTTTTCATGACAACTTTGCCTTGTGGGTTGGAAGATTCTGCAAGGAAAGAGATTTTTTTTGCAGGGCAAAAAAGGACTGTGGTCAAAGTATTATAATGTGCATTGGTAGATCTGAAATGGGTTATCACATTTATGATGACAACGGCTAATTCACCAAAGGTTTTCGCAAAGGACCATTTGGCGTTCAGGAATGGTTTGGGGATTGTTATTCTTGTTTTATTGATTTCTTCAAAATATATTTTTACTTTTTTTGTTGTTTTGTTAACTTTTTTGCTATTGGGTTTTCTCATTTTTACATGATAAAAGTAATGGAAATTTGTGGCAGAAATCCTGAAAGCAGCAAATTAACTAAATGCATCTTGAACGCAAAAATTCTAGCAAAAATTCAGAAAGTCTCCCCAAATTACAAGAATTCCTATCAATATGCTGATGACACCCAGCTCTACCTCTCCTTTTCATCCAAACCAGACCTGACAGTCTCAGTGCTTAGCCCCACGTCTGGCTGATGTGGGGGACTGAATGAGGGTGAGTCGACTGAGACTGAATCCTGACAAAATGGAGGTGGGGAAGGCAGAGGGGTGGGTGGCTCCCATTCTTGATGGGGTTCAACCCCACTGGTTCCTCAGGTTCGTAGTCTGGGAGTGCTCCTCTGACTATTCCTGACTCTGCCTGGATGTCCAGGTGGAGGCTGTGGCAAGGAGTGGATTCCACCAGTTACATTTGGTGCGGCAGCTTTGGCGTATGTCTCAGATACCAACCTGGCCACCATCATACATGCTTTCGTCACCTCAAAACTAGACTACTGTAATGCGCTCTACGTGGGGCTACCCATGATGATGGTTCGGCAACTGCGGCTAGTACAGAATGCGGCGGCCCATCTCCTTATGGGGACGGGCCGCTGGGAACACATTACACCAGTGCTCTGTTCTCTACATTGGTTGCCTATAGTCTTCCAGGCCTGATTCAAGGTGTTGGTTCTTACCTTTAAAGCCCTATACAGCCTAGGCCCAACCTATCTGCGGGACTGCCTCAGTCCACGGGCCGTGGATCGACCCCTGCGGTCCACTGGGTGTGCCCTTCTTGATGTCTCCCAGGTGGTGGTGGTGGGGGCTACAATGGAGAGGGTGTTCTTGGTGGCAACACCTAGGCTATGGAACTCCCTTCCAGTGGAGGCCCAGATGGCTCTGGACCATGCCTCATTTTGATGACAGTGCAAGACCTGGCTGTTTCGCCAGGACTTTGGTGTGGGAGGTGGGTGAAGGGTGGGTGAGGGTGCGAGGGGAGGATGGAGTTTTTATTTTGTTATTCTTACTTTTATGCCTCCCTTTTATGTATTTTATGTATATTTTTAAATATTTTAACTTTTGTAAGTCACCTTGAGCTGCCTAGGCAGGAAAGGCATGGTATAAATGATGGAAATAAATAAATAAATAAATGTCAACCAAGCAGCGCCTAGAAAAGAAGGCTAGCAAGAGTGGGACAATCACTCAAGAAGACAAACCCACCCCAAAAGTGCAACTGCGGACAGAAATACCCCCAAAGCCAACAGTAGTGTACCCACAGCCTGTCCCAATATCAGCAGTGCATCCACTTTAAAATCACTGTTCCAGCCAAGCAGTGCCCAGAAAATCAGGCTAGCAAGAGTGGGGCGATCACTCAAGAAGATAAACCCACAAAATGCAACTGCAGGCAGAAATCCACCCCCAGAAACCAGCCGTAGTGTACCTACATGAACATCATTATGCCAACCAAGCCCTCTAGGGAGCTGCCAACTTGCCAACAGGCAGTACAAACAGCAGGCACCACCAAACGTTTAAGTATATTTGGTGCTGGTGGCAACCCCTAACATTGACCCTAGTATATGGATAGCCCAGGCCAGGGGAAGTGAAGCTAGGCAGATCCCTCTCACCACCATGGTGCCTGCAAAGCAGCAGGCAGCAGCAGTGTGACACCCACTTATTATTATTTTTTTAAATAAAATAAATAATTATGTCATTGCATTTGAAACAACTAACCCTTGTCCCTCAGCATTGTCCCTATGGCCAGGCCAGGCCAGGCATCCCTCCCCCCAAGCCAATTACGTACAGATCAGCAATGTAGTGCGTACAGCCAAATTCACCAAAGAGAATGGAAAATGACTGTCCAGCCACTTTTAGTTTGCTTCTGACAGCCAATCCAAACTTGCCATCTGGCTTACCCATCACTCAAGTGTCCCCTCCCATACCCTGCTTCTACCAAATATGGCACCACGTTTCATTTCCTAGAGGCTAGGGGTTCAACCTGTCTAGATCATTCCACACGTGCAATGGCACCAGCACTCGACGAGGGCTTCCACACATTTCAGGGGACCAACCATGGAACTCGGAACTTTGGAACTCGGAACTTTGGACTTCAGAAATTCGGTAACAAGGACTGGAATCCCCAGTGGATTCAGAAGTTTTCTGAGGACCAAGTTTCAGACCTAGTCTGACCAGTGCAGACCTCTGTTTGTGGCTGCTGTTTCCTGCTCTTGGCTGGGGAACTGTCACGCCACCCACAGATCTGTTTTCACTCAATGTGTCTTGGCTAGAAGTGAAATGAGCAACAGAATAATTGCTTATGGTGGTTGGCTTTTTAATTTTTTAAAAAATATATATTTATTGACAAACATGAAAAATAATACAATAGGAAAAAATACACAATATTATACAAAAATAATGAGAAAAAATATAATTAGAACAAAACTTATACTACTCAGAGGGAGGGAGAGAGAAAAAAAACATACCTTTAATTTTGAGCAGATTGTAGTCAACTCAAATGATAGTAGTCATCTATGACATCAAATGATGTAGTCATCAAATGATGTATTATTATTATTATTATTATTATTATTATTATTAATAATAAAAACATTTATATAGCCATGTGTCTGGCACTGTAAAGAACATAGAAATAGATGCAGTCCCTGCCTGTGGCTTACAATCTAAAAGACAAGGAGGGGGAGACAGGGAGAGGGGACAGTGGGAGAGACAGGGGAGAAGACAAACAAACATTCAGGTGGATGCGAAGTCTCAGGTGCGTGTGCTTGGCTTGGTTACAATCAGGTTGGTTGCAGCAGTCTGCAGAGGAGGGCAGACAGTA
>QEPC01003849.1:224805-238818 GCA_003113815.1 Sphenodon punctatus | reverse complement strand
TGCTTCTGTGTAACTGCCCTGCCAGCCAGCGAGTCCTAGCTCCTCCCCGGCCAGACCTCATCACCTCCTGGCTGCTTGTTTGCACATGCTCCCCCTGGAGGCTTCCCCCACGCACTGCAGCTTAGTGTGGGGGCGTGACTGGGAAGCCTAGAGAGACCGGGTAGCCTGCAACAATGCTCCCGGAGTGAGTGACTCCACCAGCGGGGAATTCCCTGCTTGCTCAGCAAGCTGCCGCCACAGTGCTTGTGCTCCACAGTCCTCCTCGTCTGACAGTGAGTCGGCCAAGCCCCCCCCCCAAGTCAGGGTGGGACCAAGGAGGGGGAGGAATATTTTAAAAAAATAAAAATAAAAATATTTTTTTTAATCAGCGTTGTTCGCGGGGCACCGCCCCCACAGTCCTCAATGAGGAGCCGCCCCTGGTGATGATATTGGTCCACCCTGTTACTTGGAGGGGATTGGAAGCTCTGTCATTGAAGGGATCTGGCCACCTCTGGTTACCTAGGTTCACAGTCTTGGAGTGCTTTGAACCCCTTGTTGCTCCTGGAACATCAGGCTGTGACAGTGGTCAGGAACACTTTTCACCAACTCCATCTGGTGAGGAGGCTGTGGCAGGGAAAGGGGATAGGCTGGGTGTGTTTAGGGGTGATGGTGAAATGGGAAAATGAACAAACTGGAGAAATGGTACCGAATGATCAAAAATTGATCATAGGGTGTGGAGTGGATGTGTTTATGTGTGAAGGGTGATGGACAGGGTGGGACTTATGGGTGAGGGTGACATTTAGGGCATAAACTTGATTGTCACTGAGAATCAATGTTTTCTTCTTATTTTTAGCGAGAATCGATAATTTAGAAAAAAACTGGTTCTCAATATTTTCTCGAGAATTTTTCTCGATTTATTGTTTATCACTTACTGTGATTATTATTTACTGTGAGTTGCCATTTACCATATACTAATTTGCCATGTACTGCTTACTGTGTACCATGTTCATCCCGGTAATATACAATTGTGCAAAATAGCTGTTCTTTTCCAAAATGGCAGCGATGCTGCTGTTGCTATCTTGGAAGAGGGCTGCACATATACAGAACAGTGGTGACCATTTTGCGTCAGTGCATTACCAGGAAGAACACAGTACACATTAAGCCGTACATGGTAAATCAGTATATGGCGCATGGAAAATCACGGTAAATGGTAAATGATAAATCACAGTAAACAGTAAAGGGTAAATCAAGAAAAATTCTCGACTGGGACCTCAAACCATTATTGAAATTGTCCCGAGTTCTTAGTAACAATACTCAATTCTCATGAGATCTTTGTGAGAAAAAAAATTGATTCTTGTTTCAACCTTGGTGATAGACAGGGATAGGGGGTGGAGTGAGTGTGTCTAGGGGTGAGGGTGGGTTTTTAAGGAATTTTAAGGGATTTTAATGTATTTTGTTTTAAGCTGCCCTGTACTCTAGGGTAAGGATGGGGTAAAATTTGAATGACCAAATGAATGACTGAATGACTGACTGAATGACTGAATAATCAGGATGTTTGGAGGTCAGCAGTAAAGCTGTTCCATCCGGCTTTTGGTGAGGAAGATGGGTAGAGTGGAAGGGTTCTTGTTTTTATGACATTCCCCCTACGTAGAGTTCTTATATGTTTTAAAATATTTTTATATTTGTGTTTAAAATTGTTATCCACCACGAGCTGCATAGCAGGAGGGCAGGATATAAGATTGTATGTTCAAACAAACAAACAAATTAATAAATAAACCCTTTGTGTTCAGGGAGGAAGTTCCAGGCCTTGAGGACAATGTGGGAGAAGGGAAAAGGACATTATCATTAAGGACTGATTTAAAAATTGAATTTCATTTCCAAAATTGCTTTCTCCAGCCCTAATTTTAAGCTGATATCTCTATCAGGGAAAAATAACCGCAAATACGTTAAGCTAATGTGGATTTCTTTTTACACATCATGGGTGGGAAAATGTTTTATGCACAACTGTATCTGGGCTAACGTTGAATTCCTCTTGAAATCTCATTGTAGTGGGGTCAGTGGACACCAGAATGGTAAGGGAGCAGAAGACTTGCAGTGTATGGGTTATAAAAGGTGCTCACTGCACTTATAGATAGATGAAAGGGAAGATAAGATGCTAGGCATGAGGCAACTGCAGACATTAAAGAAAACATCTTTCTTTCTTCTGGCACGTTGCTCAACCTATTCCACTAATGACCCATCAGGATTTGAGCCTGGTTTTGCAACCTCATCTGAATAAACTGATAAAAGTGGTTTGTACCTGCTGAGTCAGATAAATGAAAAGGAAGGCAGCTTGACATCTCCTCGTGCTTCAGATTGGCTATTAAAACACCTAAGCTGTTTTCAGAAAAAAAAAGTGGTTATTAGGATCAGGTCCAAACCCTGCCATTCTGAAATCATCATACACCAAACGGGTTCAGTCATGTCAACATACAGATCTGTTTGGTGTTAGGCCAACCTGACTAAGGAGGGCAGGAATGGCATTCTATTAGATGATCCTTGAGTTTCTCCTTCAACCAACCATTCTATGGCTGTTTTTTTTAGATGGGGGAAGTTCTGTGTGCGCCACCATGCACTTCCAGTGTGTGTAGGGGCTTCATGTGGCAGCAGATGAGTACACCCACACACCACTTATTCATGCCCCCACACAAAGCAACTGGGAAAAACCTGGGTTATTCCATGCGGGGGGCATGTGTTGGGCAGTGCATGGGTTGCTGGAGTGCACCTCCACCCACACTGCTTTCAGATGGGCACCCAGGTCTGTGGGGGAAGGGTCGATGTCCGTGGACATGTCCTGTCTAAAAACGGCCTTCGATCAGTCTCTAAGATGATACGGTGAAAGAAAATTATTCCAGTGATGGGAGCTTGTTCATCAAATGTAGTCCTTGGCCAGTTTTCATTTGGTCTTTTTCCAATTCCTGTGCCAATCTAACCTCTATTATTATTAATGTAACCTTCTGTCTAGGTCCCTAGATGGCCAAGCCCCACCTAGGAAACACATAACCCTGCTTCTAGAGAGTTAATCTAAGTTCATTAACAGCTGTTTTATTTTACCCCCTCATTTCAAAAGATACCGACAAAAATAAAGACCCAACGAACGATTATGATGGGCACAATGTCCTATAGCCCGTATACGCACAGTGCTCAGTTTAGCACATGCATGCTCAGGTCTGCATGTGTGCCGCGCATGCAGCACAGCCAGATGGGGCAAAGATGCAACCTGGGCTAATGCAACAACCCTCGAGTCCACACACCCCATGGCCCGGGGAATGGAGCAGGCGTGACTCCTGCTCCATACCCCAGGGCACGGCGACTCTGAGGGTGGGGAGAGGGAGGTTGCCTCAGCCCAGATTGTGCCTTTGCTCCATACGGCTGTGCTGCATGCATGTGTGTGTATGCCTGAATGTGCATGTTCTGGCCAGACGTAGAGCTTATATGGGCTATAGGATTGTGCCCAATGTATTGAATAATATGCCAGATGATGTTCTATTAGGTTTCCAGACTGCTGGGAAGCAAGCCAGCCCAGCTTACTAGCACCAAGTCACCACCAGATAGGAGAGCACCACTCTTTGGCAACCCCATCACTGCATCTCGAAAGACTTGTGGCTTACCTCCAAATAAGACTTCCCAGTAGCTGCAGGTTCCTCATCTCACTGCTGTAGGACACCCGATGTGGCTTTCCTATGCTGTACTGGGCACCTACTGCTGGATGTTTGAAAGCTGGATGAATTAGGCCCAATCCACAGCTCAAACATGCACCGTGAGTAAGGGGTGCACAGGTGCAAGTATAGGGGTGTGCATGCCATTTTCGTTATTACAATATCGATAATGTAAATTTTCGTTTTCATTTTCATTATTGCAGTAACAAAAACAACAACCAAGAATAACGACGACGATAACGAAAACGACAACTGAAAAAACTGATAAAGAAAATGATAACAATAATCATTTCAATAAACAAAAACAATACTGATACTGACAACGACAATGATAACAACGATAACAAAAAAAATTAAAATAAAAAAATGATAACAAAAAACAAAAATGACAATGTTGTTATCGTTGTCATTATTAGTGCTGTGGCAGTTGAGTTTTAGAGGGAAAATGTGGAGATGGGAGGAGGGAGCAGACATCTCGGAGCCCTAAACAGGGTTGAACTGTGCCTGTGTTTGGAGGGTCAAGCAGCTCAGCAGTGTTTGATGGCTGTATCGCTGGCCAATGAGCAGCACAAGCAGGCCCCAGCAGTCTCATGGCACTCTGTGATTGCTCAATGCCTGCTGCCTCCCACAACCAATCAGGGGGGCTCTGGGGGAGGGCAATGCAACCCTTTATGGGTCAGGCTTTTTCTCTCCTTTCTATGAGAGCTCTGCTTGTCAGGTTGCCTTTACAGAACTGTGGTGCTTGCACACAAAAAATCCTCCCTAGCCCTCTTTGTATTGCCAATACCTTTCCTTCCTCATACCCTACATTTAATCTTTTCCCTTTCTCTGTCCTTCTCCCCCCTGTACATTATATATATATATTAGACACATAGATTACATTACAATAGTTATATAGATAATTGATTAGTTTTCCTTTTCCCTTCCCTTGTGTCTCTCTTAGATTTAGATAGCTATTAGTTGCACATGTGAATTGATAACAATACTGATACAAAAAATAAAATCTATGTTTGAATCGAGAACGATAATGACAGAAAAACAATAACGAAATTGACATTGTCATTAATAACGATAACGAAAATGACATTTTTGAATAACGAAAACAAAAAACAAAAATGACATGGGGGCCTGGTGCACACCCCTTTTGCGCGTGTTTCACAAACCTTGAGCAGCTCATGTGTAGCTTGTGTACACATTATGGGCACGATGTGCATGGCATAGTATGGGGCGGGCAAAGTTTCCTAATCCCAAGATCCACATCCATTTACCACAATGGGGCCAAAGAGATGTGGCTCTAGCACCACAGTTTGCCCACTTCTGCAATAGTGCACAAGGTGGGCATTGGTCCTATTGAATATTCAGGTCACCATTATTGGGTGGCCTCTTCTCTACCAGAAGAGTATCAGTAATGTGGACTGCCCTTCATTCAGTGAGGGAAACAACAGATATGAAACACCGTAGCAATTATTTTGAAAAAACCCATAGCTCTGAGACCTAACCATCAGGAATGCTGTCATATTGTATGGAAGTTTGGGGTTTATTTACAAATTGTTTTTTTAAAATTGATCCAGTATCACGGGTGAAAAAGCTGGCCAACTGGAGGATATCTCTAAGAAGCAGAAATATTAATAAAGAGGAAATTAATTTTCTCTTCACTAGAGAGACTGCAGTACTACTTTTGGTTTAATGGGCCCTTATAAACAAATTCATTCTAAATGAAATAGCATCCTTATTCCAGTTCTCTTTCAGATGTCTATTGCTTCTTCTGTAGCATTGGCAGTTCTATTTTGGGAAAGATCTGTAAGGAGGAGGGAATCATAGACTCATAGTGTTGGAACGTCCTCAAAGATCATCTATGTCAACCCCCATGGATACAGGATGACTATAGCGTACTTCACCCTCAGATGAACCTTATATGGTTGCTTTAAGATGACACAGTTGTCATCCATGGACTTCACTTTGCCTCTTGTTTGCTCAATGGTTTACATTTGATGAGATTTAAAATGTGGTGGCTATATGAAGAGATCTACATTGTGGGATCACCATCGTGAGGCACCTCTACCATCAGCACTCTCAGAGATACTACCTGGTAGATTTGTTCTGACTTCAAAGAAAAATGTCACAGAATAAACTATAAGTAAAGTTGTGGTGCTGATCTTGTGGTCTGTTGGTAACAATTGTGATGGTCACTGGCCACTGCTGAAAGAGGTAATCAGTTTATTACCTCTGGGCACCTGTCCAGTTTTGTGGGTAGCCCTGTGGTTTCTTCAGGTAGACAGTTGGATGAGTACCCATTGCAACTTCCCCCAGCCCCCTAATTTCTTGCTTACTTTGGCGAGACCATGAAACTGAGTTGCAGCTGTTGGGGAGTTGTGAGGTCAAGTGGAGGTGGTGGTGCTTGGGGACTGTGACATCAGGCAGTGATGTCCTACAAGGCCATCGATATCATAGGGGCAGGAGTGACATTTGTCCTGAGGCCTAAGCTGGGGGGGCACAAATCCAGTCTTCTTGTGGTGTGGCCAGGCAAAGACTGAGCTGAGCAGAAGGGCACACAATGCACATGGGACCCACCTGGTGGATGATACAAGATGGAACAAGCACTGTTGGCTCCGGCAGCAGCACAAGGCAGGCAAGGAAGCCACAAACAGCCTTCAGGGCTCAGGCATAGCAAGTGGGGGGAGGGAGAGGCACTGGGTGGAGGAAGGAGTCAATGGGACAGGGGAGAAGATGGTGATGGTGGTGTTGAAATGGAGACAGTGCTTGAATTACTAGTTAGGTAACAATAAGATTATGGTGCACTGTGTCTTTAAAAGGTGTATGTTATTACCAATGCCTCAGAGGGCAGTGCTTTACCAGACATGAGATCTAAGACACTTCTTCTTACAGCCTTATGTTAATAAATGTTCTTGTTAATTAATCAACAAATCTCCTGAGTCAGAATCTGGAAGATCAACATATGGTACCAGGAGTGGGGTCCTCAAAAGAAAAGGGTGCTTGCAAAGAAGGGGGCTGGAGATTGAAATAGCGAGAAGGAAGAATTATGTGGAAGGAACAATTGAAATAAAGGACATGGAGTGGCTTAAAGCTCCTAAAGAACTCAAGCTCTCTGGTCATGTGGTAGAGTCATGGCAGATCAAACGAGATCTGGAGATATACTTGGAGGCAGCAGCTCTGGAAAAGAAGTCAGATACTCAAAAAATTGCTTTTTTTTTTTTTAAACCTAGCAGGACATGAAGCTAAAAGCATCTTTAAAGGCCTGCAACTGACTCTAGAAGAAAAGGCAAGTTTTGCAATTGTACTGGAAAAGTTTGAAGAATATTGCACTCAGAAGAAATGTGAAACTTTTGAGAGATATAAGTTTCACCTCAGGACTCAAAAAGAAGATGAATATTTTGAAGAATTTATTACAGAGATATCAGCGAGACAGTTGACAGTTTATTACAGACCTGAAGGTGATGAGTCAAACCTGCAATTATGGGCAGTTAGCAGAGTCCATAATCACAGATCAGACAGTCATTGGAACCAGAGACATAGAACTGCAAAAGAGGTTCCTGGAGGACTGTGATCTTACCCTGGACAAAGCCACACGAAGGTCCCAGGCTGCAAAAGCAACAAAGGCTAGAATGCAAGTTTTGCCAGGGAAACAGGACCCTGTTGCCAAAGAGATGTTGCAAACCCTACAAAAGGGTTTGCAAGCAACAAGACTCAGCACCTCTAATAGCACAGCAAAGCTTGGAAGAAACAAAGTGCCAGCACATTCAGCAGACTGTGAAAAAAGAAGTACTAGTTGTGGAACCCAGTGCAGATTCAGGCAATGCCCAGCTTTTGGAAAACGCTGAAATTCATGCAATCAGTATAATCATGTTGCAAGAGTCTGTAACACTAGCTGCAGACTCCGAACCAGGCACAAGGGCAGCCCCACATAGAGCGCATTGCAGTAGTCCAGCCTCGAGGTGATGAAGGCATGGACGAGGGAGGCCAGGTCTGGGTCGGAGGTGTACGGGCACAACCTCCGCACCAGATAGGACACAAGAAGATTCAGAGCATGCAGGCTAACAGTGCACTTGAGGATGATGATGCAGACAACTCTGAAGAAGAATTCTATATTGGATCTGTGACAGATGAAGACACTACTGAAGAATTGACTATTTCTCTAGACACAAATGGGACTCTGATTAATTATAAATTGGACACTGGCGCACAGGTAAATGTAATTTTTGATATTCTTGTAGAGCAGTTACATAAAAAGCCAGACTGTATTAAGAAAAAAAAAAGATACAATTGAGGGCATATGGTGGAGAAATAATTCCCACCAAAGGTATTTGTAAGCTGGAGGTGAAATTTCAGAACACCATTGTATTTATTCAATTTGTCATAGTATCAGGCAACAAGGAGCCTGTGTTGGGATTAAACACATGTCGAACCTTACGTTTGATTAAAAGAGTGTGTCTGGTCAACAGCATTGCTGAGGTGCATATTGAGGGTAGATATCCAGATTTTTTTCAAGGTACAGGAAAATTGGTCGCACAATACAAGATAAAATTGGCAACATCAAATTACCTACGTAGTCATGCACCCAGAAATGCCCCTCTCATGATTAAAAAGAAATTAAAACAAGAACTGGATTGCCCAGTGGCTCAGAAAATCATTAAAAAAGGTGGAAGAGCCTACAGAGTGGGTGCACTCCTTGGTGATTGTGGAAAAGAAAGATGGTTCCTTAAGACTGTGTTTAGATCCTAAGGAGTTAAATAAATATGTACTGAGGGAACATTTTCCATGGCCCAAAAGGGAAGACATTTTTGGAGATATGGCTGGTGCAATATTTTTTTCCACTTTAGATGCATCATCTGGTTTCTGGCAAATCCCTCTAGATGAGAGGAGTTCAAGATCGTGTACTTTTAATACACCTTATGGAAGATTCTGATTTTGCAGATTACCATTCGGGTTAAAATCTGCTCCTGAGGTCTTTCATAGAATTGTACAACAGATATTTGATGGCACTGAAGGTGCAAAAGTGTATATAAACGATGTGTTAATCTTGGGAAAGACGCTGCAAAAGCATGATCTCAGATTACAGCAAGCTCTGGACAGAGCTCGCACAGCTGGTCTGAAATTAAATAAGCAAAAATGCAAGTTTAGAACAAGAGAGCTCACATATTTGGGGAAGAGATTAACAGAGAATGGAGTCAGGATTGACCCTGGCAGAATACAAGCCATAATTGATATGCCACCCCCAAAGGACAAGGAAGGAGTGCAGAGATTCATAAGTATGGGGCAAAGACATACCTAATATGCCTGCTCACTCTAGTAGCCTCCGTGCACTCCTGCAAAGAAATGCACAATGGACCTGGGATGCCAACATAGACAGAGAATTTAAAACTTTAAAAAGGTTAATTAAGGATGCCCCAGTTCTCAGGTATTTTGACCCTAGGCGAGACACTAAAATCTCCACTGATGCCTCCAGTGAAGACATAGGGGCAGCCTTACTACAGAAATAAGGTGACCATTGGAGACCAGTAGCTTATGGGTCCAGGGCTCTGAACACTGTAGAGAGGCAGTGTCCTCAGATTGAGAAGGAAGCTTTAGCCCTGGCACATGGGTCCTCCCTGGACCCTCTCCAATCTGGCTTCCGCCCCCTTCACTCCACTGAAACTGCCCTGACCAAGATCATCAATGATCTACTTGTCACTAAATCTAAGCATCTTTACTCCATTCTTGTCCTCCTTGATCTCTCTGCTGCCTTTGACGCTGTCGACCACTCACTCCTACTGGACTCTCTTCACTCCCTAGGCTTTTGCGGCTCTGTCCTTGACTGGTTCTCCTCCTACCTCTCCGACTGCTCCTTTAATGTGTCTCTTCCCAATTCAAATTCCCCCCTCCCTCCCTCCCCCTCTCGGTGGGGGTTCCCCAAGGCTCTGTCCTGGGCCCTCTCCTCTTTTCTATCTACACCCTGTCCTTTGGCAAAATCATTGCCTCCCACGGCTTCCAATATCACCTCTATGCTGATGACACTCATCTCTATCTGTCCACCCCCTCTCTCTCCCATTCTGTCCAAGCTCGCCTCATCAACTGTCTCTCTGATATCTCCACCTGGATGTTCCAACGTCAGCTCAAGCTAACATGGCTAAGTCTGAACTCCTTATCTTTCCTCCCTACCCTTTCTCTCCCTCTTCCCTATCCATCTTTATTGATGGGGTCACCATCCACCCCATTCCCCAAGCCCGTAGCTTGGTCTTGGTCTTCGATACTCACCTTTCCTTTAAACCTCACATCGACTCTGTTGCCAAGTCCTGTCGCTTCGCCCTCCACAACATTGCTCAGATTTGCCCCTTTCTCTCTGTCTCCTCAGTCAAAACCCTTGTCCACACCATGGTCATCTCTCATCTTGACTACTGTAACCTCCTCCTTACTGGCCTCCCCCACTGTCACCTGTCCCCCCTTATCTCCATCCCAAACTCCGTTGCTAGGGTCATCTACTCAGCCCATCGCTTCAACCACGTGCAGTCTCTCCTCTCCTCACTTCACTGGCTCCCCCTTCCCGAATGCATCCTTCACAAACTCCTGGTATTCACTAACAAATCCCTTCACAACCTGGCTCCCCTTTACCTCTCAGCCCTAATCTCCCTACACACTCCTGCATGCACTCTCCACTCCTCCTCTGCCCCCTCCCTCGCTCTCCCTCATCTCCCCTGCTCCCCTAACTGCCTTCGTCCCTTCTCCCTTGCTGCCCCCCATGCCTGGAACTCCCTCCCTGCCTATATCTGCCTTGCCCCCTCCCTCCGAACCTTCAAATCCCTCCTCAAAACCCACCTCTTCTTCACCGCCTTTCCCAATGCCTGTTAGAACTTTCCTCTTAATATTTACTATTGCCTAACTGCAACCAAGCTAAGCATGTGCACCTGAGACTTCACATCCACTTGAATATTATTTATCCCTTGTCTCTCCATATGTTCCCTCTCCTGTCTCCCCCCTCCGTGTCTATTAGATTGTAAGCCATAGGCAGGGACCACGTCTAAATTATTGTTCTGTAAAGCGCCAGGTAGACAGCTGGCGCTATACAAATGCTAATGCTAATGCTAATAATAATACATTTCATGTCTTCATTCATGACAGACAGGTCATAGCTGAAACAGATCACAAACCTTTGGTGTCCATTGCAAAAAAGGGGCTAGCTGATGCTCCCCCCATGATCCAAAGACTATTTTTTAGGGGTGGGACACCAGGGAGAATACCGGGTACCGGATGTACCAGTATCGGATCTCCCAGGTACTGGATTCAGCATACCAGATTTTTAACATATCAGCATACTGGATTTTTAACATTGGCCGCGGTACCGGATTTTTTACATTGTGGCTATTGACTTCAATGTCTGCAATGTAAAAAATCAGGTACCGCAGCAAATGTTAAAAATATGGTATGCCGGTACAGGTAAATATTGGATTTATCTGATTAAGCCGATACACCCAAATACCGGTAATATTGGATCTCGGGAGAACCGATATTCCCACCCCTACCACCTACATTTATTTATTTATTTATTTATTTATTTCAACAATTTTTATCCCGCCCCTCCTGAAAACAACTCGGGGCGGCTAACAATTTTAAACATAAAAGTACAATCATATACATTTTTAAAAACCAATCATAATAACATTAAAACAGGGTTATGGACAATAAAACAATACATAGGGGTAGGGGGAGATTAAACCCTCCTAACCCACCCATCCCCCTCCCCAAAGGCCTGGCTGAACAGCCAGGTCTTACAAACTCGCTGGAATGTTAAAAGGCTTGGGGCCAGGTGAGCTTCCTCCGGGAGGGAATTCCAAAGGTGCGGCCCGATCACCAAGAATGCCCTCTCCATCATGGCTCCCCGCTTAACACGGGGGTCCTCCAAGAAGGCACCCCTGGCAGACCGAAGGAGCCACTCTGGGGCATGGAGGGCGAGGCAGTCTCTGAGGTACGAGGGGCCAAGACCGTGAAGGGCGTTATAGATCAATACTAATACCTTGAAGCTGGCTTGGCACGTTATTAGCAACCAGTGCAGAGTCCGGAGCAGAGGTGTTATGTGCTCCCGGCGACCCGTCCTCGACAGGAGCCGGGCCACCGCATTCTGCACTATTTCACAGATGGATCAGAACCACATGACGTAGTTTCATAGATACAGGACTTCCAAACATATGGCGATATGGCTGGTGCAAACAAGGTACCAAACAAGGTATGCTTGAACAGGTATAAACAGCAAGATAAAATGAAACAGAAACATTACTATGATACAACACTGAACATTGTTGTTCTCCACCCTGGGCTGCCCTGCAGGCAGGAGGGGCGAGATAAAAATTGCATATAAATAAATAAATAAATAAATAAATACAGGAGCAAAGGTGTTACCACCTTTGAAGCCTAATGATGCTGTCTAACTGCATGATGGTACCTGTTGGACCAAAAGGGCCATAGTGCTCAAAGAAGTGGCACCACATCCGTATGCAGTGCAAACACCTGATGGACAAACCTATAGATGCAACAGGAGGCATCTGCGGTACCTTCCTGAACAGGAAAGGGATAGGGAAGCAGTTGGTATGAAACTGAGCCCAGACAAGAGTTCTGAAGAGCCTGTCAAGGATACAGCTCATCATAGTACTAGTATACAGGACATTCCGGGAGTAACAAGGAACATGGATGCACTGCCTCAAAGATCTAGTAGAGAAAGCAGAGCTCCTGAGAGACTTATTGAACACTGCTAAAGTTGTGTTATTGACTGTCAATGTTTGAATTCTGTTTTTAAAAAAATTAATTGTGTGAGTGTGGGGGGGAGATGTTGAGATGAAGACAGTGCTTGAATTACTAGTTAGGCAACAATAAGATTATGGTGCACTGTTTCTTTAAAAGGTGTATGTTATTACCAATGCCTCCTAGTCATACTGGAAGGATCAAGACAGAGGGCAGTGCTTTACCAGACATGAGAGCTAAGACATCTCTTCTTACAGTCTTCTCAAAGGACTAGACCAACAGACTTACGCTAATAAATGTTCTTGTTAATTAATCAACAAGTCTCCTGAGTCAGAATCTGCAAGATCAACACAGGTGTGTGTGTGTGTGTGTGTGTGTGTCCATGTCTTGCATCTGGGCCGATTCCATTCCAGCTATGCCATACTGCATGTGAAGCCCAGGTGGGCAAATGTTGTTGTGTGAAACATGCCCCATGGTGCCACCTCCAAGCCTCCCACCCAGTCCTACCAAGAAAAGTAGGGGAAAGGGTAGGGGAGGATCCATCATTAGATGGATTAGGTACCTTGATTCCACAACCCCCGTCCTTGGCTCACCCCTAGTATCCGCCACCTCTGTTCTTGCACTCGTGCTGCTGAACGACTCTGGTGCAAATCCCATTCTCAAGTTGACTTCCTTCACTTCAAATTAAGTCTCTCCACCCTTACTTCTGCTATCTCCCTTGCTAGACAACACTAGTATGCCTCCCGCATTGAGTCCTGTTCTCGGGACCCTAGCCGCCTGTTCTCTACCTTTGACTCCCTCCTCAAGCCTCCCTGTCCTCCCCCTCCTTCCCTTTCTTCTCAGGATCTTGCCTCCTTCTTCACCTCCAAGATAGACAAGATCCGCCTCGATATCACTTCCCATGCCTCTCCTCTTCCCACTCCCACCCCTTTCCCTCCTCCCCTCCTTCTCTCCTGTCCTCCTTTTTCCCTGCCTCCCTTGAGGAAATCTCTCTGCTCTCCTCCTCCAACCCTTCCACTTGCCCCCTTGATCCCATTCCTTCCTGCCTCCTCACCTCTATTACTCCCACTGTCGCCCCCTCCTTCCTGTACATCATCAACTTCTCCCTCTCTATTGGCTCTTTCCCTTCTGCCTTCAAACATGCCACAGTCTCTCCAGTTCTCAAAAAGTCCACTCTTGACCCCGTCTGACCCTTCTAGCTATTGTCCTGTCTCACTCCTTCCTTTTTCTTCCAAGCTGCTTGAACGTGTTGTCTACTCCCGCTGCCTTGACTTCCTATCCTCCAACTCCTCCCTCGACCCACTCCAATCGGGCTTCCATCCCCTTCATTCTACTGAAACTGCTCTCGCTAAGATCACCCAAAATCTTTTGGTGACTAAATCTAAACGTCTCTATTCCATTCTTGTCCTCCTTGATCTCTCTGCTACCTTCAATACTGTTGACCACTCACTCATGCTGGATTCCCTTCACACCCTTGGCTTTTGTGGCTCTGTCCATAACTGGTTCTCCTCCTACCTCTCTGATCACTCCTTTAATGTGTCTCTCTCCAACTCCGCCTCCTCCTCCTTCCCCCTCTCAGTTGGTGTTCCTCAAGGCTCTGTTCTTGGCC
>QEPC01003849.1:209776-223877 GCA_003113815.1 Sphenodon punctatus | reverse complement strand
ACCTCGCATCTTCATGAATGTTAGACCCCTTGTCTCTCCCTCTGTTCCCCTTCCTAAGTCTCTCCCCCAGCTCCTGTCTCTCAGATTGTAAGCCCTAGGGGCAGGGACCGTGTCTATTTTATTACTTTGTAAAGTGCCAGGTACACTGCTGGTGCTATATAAATGTTTGTTAATAATAATAATTAATAATAAATAAATAACAAATGGAGGATATAAAGCTGGTGGAGGAGAAGCATATTGAGAAGGGAAACTTGGAAGTGTGGAGATGGAAGTTAAGGCAGGGATCAGAATTACAGCTGAAGTGGATAGCAAAAAAATAATACTATCCACAGTTCATTTCCAGTCTTTGGGATAGCTTGGTGGATATTCAGTAGCTAACTGATAAGTGCAGATAGAATTGAAATGAGAGAAAATGTTCCTGTTCCACCGTCCTTTTGGGAGTGCTTGCAAGTGTCCATCAGTCCTTTGTCGGTTTCAAGTGAGTCAGCACTTCCACCATTTTTTCCATCATTTTTGGTGCCCTGCTTGCCTTCCCATTACAGGACCAGTTCAAGAGGTCATCACTGTTTCTTGCTCTGTGACGTCTGCTCCCTCCTTCCCTCACCACATTTCCCTCCAAAAAACACTTGCCAAACTGCTAGGCAAAAACAAGATCGATAACAACTTTCATTGTTGTTATTGATTTTGTTATAATTTTGATGTTTTTGTTATTGCAATAATGATAACGAAAATGACGAAATGACATACACACCCCTAGTATTGGAATGCCAACCATATAATCATTTCAAGCAGATGATGGTTAATACCCATATTGATCAGTTTCACCCACCAAATGCTTCACCTTTCCTCTATCCACTGAATCAAAAGATTTAGAGAAATCAATACATGCTACATACAGCTTACCTCCTCTGACTGAGACATATTTGTCTACAAGATGCATCAGAAAAAAACCCCACACAATTGTTTAGCAATGATTGACCTTGGCGGAAGTCAGACTGTTCTTCATGCCTGTTTTGGGAAGTCAGACCTGGATTGGGCTATTAAAGTCCATAATGCCAAGGTTCGGGCTAGATTTCTATATGGGGCAGAATTATGGGTGATACTTTTCCCCGGTGATATAAATAATCCTCAAAACACATTTCTCAGAATGTTACTTAGACCCCCGCGGGGAACACCCATGGAGGTGATTAGATCTGAAGTGGGTCAAGCTAATTGGACCCAGATTGCAAAGAAAAATGCCCTTAATTATTGGATAAAATTAAGGACGTCAACATCTAATGTCCTATTTAAATTTATGCTGGAAGATCCTTTCCAAAACTCATGGATCAAGAATATTGATAATTACTTAGCCTCAATAGGGTTTTCTGAAAAGTATATCTCCAGCGGGGAACCATGTTTAATGAAATCAGAAATACTCCAGAGATTTACCGATATTAGTAGGCAAAATCGGATCATGGCAATAAGGGAGACACCATTTTTACTAAATTATTTATATTATATCCCTGAGCAAGGACGTATGGCCTTATTTATTTCACAACATCTATCGTTTCGATGCAAACAGCTGTTTCTGGGTGCAAGGATTAATTCCCTACCCAGCAAGGTATTGGAAGGGCGATATTTTAAGATTGATTACGCTCTCAGCTTGTGTCCTTTTGACAACTTAACAACTGAATCTGTCGATCATATATTGCTGAGCTGTCATTTATATGATTCCTTGAGGGAGCAATGTCTGATTCCCTATTTGAACAAGTATCCTGGGAGATCCCACTCATTCCTGCATCAATTTATGTTTGCAGATACTGACCCTGAGGTAACGAAAGTGGTAGCTAGTTTTCTGGAGTATGCTTTTCTCCGTCAGGATAAATGTCTTAAGTTTAAGTACTTTGAGTAGGATGGTTCGATTCATGGCACCTCCCTTCCCCTTTTTTTCCCCCCTTATTTCTTTCTTTTCTCTCATTTGTGTTTTTTCAAATGTAAATTTCAAAACGATTTTATGGTATTTTCTACTAAAATGTTGCAAACCATTGAAAAGAAATACCTTTAATATATATTGCTTTGTTTTATTGTTTCGTAATTGTATTTTTATGGCCTATTTTTGACCTTAATGGTTTAATTGATTTTTATTGTTATTGTTATGATTTGTACAAACCAGGTATGCGATAACCAATTGGTTAAGCACAATAAACAGTATTGTATTATATTGTATTGACTGTTCTTCAGCTAGAAACTGATAGTATGGGTCACAGAGCAGACACAGGAGTGGTGGTCCCAGGCGCTAGCTCAGTGGGATGAGGTCACCTGGATGGTGGACTTTCAGGTGGACAGGTGGACCCTACTGTGACTCGCGGACCTGTTAATGCCCTGGCTGGAGTGGCAGCACATGCCCATGTGGACCCCCATCCCCATGGCCCAGCAGGTGGCCATCGGGGTCTGGGCACTAGGAACTCCCGACTCCTGCCGGTCTGTTTTGCAGCACTTCGGCATCGGGATGAGCACCGTCGCTGGGATCCTGTGGGACATCTGGGAGGCTGTGGAGGGAGTGCTCCTGGACTGAGCGATCCATCTGGTGGACCAGGTGGCCGTGATGGCCGACTTCATGGCTGGAGGGTTCGCCAACTGCAAGGGTGCCGTGGACGGCACCCACATAGAGATCCTCCACCCCTCAGATGTAGAGGCCGTGGAATATGTCAACAGACATGGATACCACTCCCTGCAGCTGCAGGCTGTAGTGGACCACTGGGGGCAGTTCATATACATCTTCACAGGCAACTCTGGGCGCAGCCACGATGCCTGGATCATGACCATGGGTAAGGGGACCGAAGGGGGGGACCCAGAGGCACAGGGGCACCAAGGGGGGTGGCCTGGGTGGCAGGAGGGGGGAGAGGTGGGGTCAAGGGACAGAGGCAAAACAACACCTAACGCCCCCCATGACCCACAGACACAGAAACGGGTCCGGGAGCCTGAGCTCCCGGAGGAGACAGGCGCTGGCCATGAGGAGGAGGAGGACCCAGAGGGTCGACATAGGAGAACACCGTACCACCGAGGGGGACAATGGGGGCACTGGGAAACGCAGGACTTCATCCGAATCTGGGGGACCCTGGAGCATCAACTGGAGCTCGCAGTCAAGCAGCGGAATGAGCATGGTCCTGCTTGCACACAGGCGGGTATTGTAGAGTGCCTCCACAGGGTTCTGGGCAACTGGGTATGCCTTCATCAGCCGCCAGGTGAGGGGATAGCCCAGGTCCCCCAGGATACATGAGGGCATCATCACCCCCTTGATCTGGGTCATCCCCATGTCCACGAAATCCCCACAGTACATCCGGGCATAGAAAGGGGAGATGGTCATGATATATTTATACCAAAAGTCTTGAAAACAGGATGGAATATAAAAATGTTGCGGCCTGAAATGCCTTTTCAAGTTAATGGTTTATTACATCAGGACCCTTTATCCAAACATTCAGAAATTTGGAATTATTGGTAATCTTGGGGACCAAGATAATCTTTCCAGGTTTCATGCAAATTGGATAGAAGATAAAGAAGTTGTAGCCAGGAATGTGTATGCAGCTTTTCTTAAAATCACATTAAATTACTTATAAAACTGGTTTCCTTTATCCAGTCTTTCTGCAATTTGGTACACATAGTCCACTTTGTAGGGGGTAAAATCTCCACCAGTTTCATCATAATTGAATAATAAACAAAAATGTATAGCCAGAAATAGGTTTTTCAGTATTTTCCCATTATTTTGAAAACAAACATTCTTTTTTTAATTTTTATTTTCATTATTAAAACAAAAATGAAAACAAATTTTAAATTGTTGTTATCATAATAACAAAAACAAATTACACACCCCTGGTAGAAAACTTCCTACCTTGTCATGTAGCATCCCGTATATTACCTTCATATCTCTGTACTTCACAGTCCATTTCACTAAATCTGTCTCTGCTGTTATCCGAAGCCAAAATGATGGAGGTATTACAAAATGCAGGCAGGCCAGCGCCCCCAATCATCATGGTAGCTGGTCTCATCATAACTCTGCCAATCTATGGGGATCTGATACCAACCCCGCACACAGCACCTGGAAAGGTCAGAAAACAGTATTTCCGGTCAGTGTTTTCCTCTGCCACCCACAAAATCCTTCAAATGGCTGCTGCCCCTTGATCACTTCAGTCTTCCCCCATCTTTTAGCAGAAGGTCATCAGACTCCCAGATGCCCGTCCCAGACAGAAAGAAGAGAGTGGTGATGGGGGCTCAGCCACCACAGCCCTGCTAACAGCCCTTTGGGTGTTGTCCTTCTGATGGTGCACAAAAGGCCCCACCTCTTCAGTAAAATACCTGTGAAGAAGGAGGAGAACAACTTGATTTATAGGACAGGCTTTCCCTTCCATTCCCAGCAGCACAAAGTGCTCTATCACTGTGGTTCTCTCCAACTGACAGCCATACACCCAAAGGACCACACCCCTGTGAAGGAGGAGGAGAACAACTTGATTGATAGGTAAAGCCTTTCCCTTCTGTTCCCATCAGCACACAGTGCTGTATCACTGTGATTTAGGGATGTGCGAACATGGTTCGGAAGTTCGGAGTTTGGACCGAACTCGAGTAGTTCGGTCAACCGAACTGAACTTCCGAACCGAACTTGAATTTGACCAAACTGTTCGGTCGAATATGAACCAGTTCAGAAGGCCAAAAACAGCTTAAAACACCAGTTTTGAATGCACGAACTTGGTTCAGAAGTTCAGAATTTGACCGAACTTGACTAGTTCGGTCGACCGAACCAAACTTCCAAACTGAACTTGATTTTTGAACTGAACTGAATTTCCAAGCTTGGTTCTGTTCACACATCCCTACTGTGGTTTTCCCACAACTGACAGTCAAACCCAGTTTGAATGTAAATATCTCTTAATCGGGTTTTAATCACAGCTTTGGCCTTATCCTTGGGGAAGCCATGAAAAAAATTCAATAGAAAGTCCAGCTGTGTTAAGCATTTTATCTAAACTGATCTTCCAAATAGCACTAAAGTCAGATTTCAATTGCTCAGTCCAAAAGAGTCTAGGCAAGCAATCATCAGACATAACTAATAAATGCAGCCAGTAAGAAAACATACATAGACAAGCCATCATTTCCACAGGGAGCACGCCTGTCTCTACCCTGACCATAAATCAATGGAGTGCTTTTAGGCATGCCTAGAATGGACCTAAGAAGCCTATTCTGGAAGATCTCCAATTCTGCCAAAGTGGAACATCCCCAGATCTCTGCACCATACAGTGCCTGCCGACACAACTTTCACTCCAAAAACTTTAAACATGGCTTTATTATCCTCCCCCAGCAATCCTCGAAAATGTTACTGTCCCACTTATGGATTGAGACATCTTCAGTTTTATCATATTCAAATGTTCCTGCCAACTACAAGAGGAGGAAAAGATAAGTCCCAGATATCTGTAGCTTTTGACTTGGTCTATACAAATGGAATCAAGGGGCCATTTGAGTCCAGATTGCTTTTTTGCAAATAACATAGCCTTAGTTTTCTCATAGTTCACACATAAATGGTTACTTCTACAATATGCACTCAGTGCTGACAGCAATCTCCTCATGCTGACTTCAGAATTAGATAATGACACCTAGGGATGGGCGAACAGATCGTGGTTCGAGTTCGGCCATTCGGTTCGGCTGCGTTCGTTTCGTCTGTTCGGTTCGCCCTTTCGGTTTGGTTCGTCGGTTCGAATATTCGGCCGTTCGGTGGTTCGGATCGAACGTTGAGTTCGGATTCGGGATTCGGTTCGGTCGGGATAGGTTCGGTCTTTAGTTTGGTGCAATCAGGAACTGAAAATGACATTTAGTTTTTGAAATAAAAGGAAAAAACTAAAAAACATATTTCTGGCCATAACATTTTTGTTTCTTATTACTTTTTGATGATATTTAGGGAGATTGTACCCCCCAATGGAGCGCACCAAGTAGACCAACATTCGGAACGATTAGATAAAGGAAACTGATTTCAGAAGCAATTGAATATTGTGATTTTAAGAAAAGCTCCATACACATTCATGACTACAACTTCTTTATCTTGCATCCAATGTTCATGAAACTTGTGCATATTACATCCCTCTATATGCTTAATATTTCTGCCAATTTTAGGAAAGAGTGGATAAAGGGTCCCAAGGGTATAAGACATTAACCTGAAAATACATTTCCAGCTGTTACATTTTGATATTCCATTCTGTTTACAGGATATTTGACAGGAATGTATCAAATACCTTTCCTGCTATTTTAGCAAATGTACAGGAGATTTTGATAAAGGGAACCACTTCTGTTGGCCAATTTGCATCACAAACCGATCTTATACCACAGTGACATAAGAGAATCCCAGGCATAGGCCCCTTCTCTACATTTGTTGTACAGGCATATAAAATTGAGACCCTTTATAATATCTCTCTGATATTTGGCAGAGATGATCATGAAAGTGAAATATATAGTCCTGCCAAATTTCATGTACACTGGTTGGACTACAAAGATGTTATAATCAGACATACATTTATTTGTTAATTGCTTATACCACCAAGACCTTTTGTCCAATCCTTCTGAAATTTGGCAAAGATAGTTACTATGGGAAGGGGTATAAACTTAACATGTTTCACCTACATTAGATGTGAGGCAAAGAAGTTACAGCTAAGAATGTATATGTAGAATATTGCAAAATACAATAATGCAACTGCTTCTAAAATCGGATTCTTTTATCCAATTGTTTTGATATTTGGTGCACATAATGAGTTATATTGAAGGTAGAGGCACCCCAAATTTCAGCCACATAGCTTAAAAAACAAAAAGGTTACAGCCAATAATGTGTTTTCCATTGAAACCAATGGAAACTCAATTCCGAACTCACCGAACGCATCCGAACCAAACGTTCGAATTCGAGTTCGGTTCGACCATTCGGTTCGGTTGACCGAACTGTTCGAGTTCAGTTCGAACTCCGAACGTTTGAATTCGAGTTCGGTTCGACCGTTCGGTTCGGTTGACAGAACTATTCGAGTTCGGTCCGAACTCCGAACTTCTGAACCGCGTTCGCCCATCCCTAATGATACCATGTCATCAGCATAAATGATAATGGATAGTTGTGAAATATAATAAGTACACAGAGCTGCGTACATAGGACAACAGAGCATATAATGATAAAGTTCCTCAACATTCCCCGTATCACAAATGCAGACACGCTTTTCCCTGGGGACCTTCCTATATCAACCAAACAACAATTCTCTCTCTAAAGTTTGTAAATCTGGCTGCCGTAAAAACCCTTCTCAACTCAGGGGACAGGAGGCCAGCCAGATAACACTCAAAATTGTGAACATGTTTATACAATCCCAAAACGGGGAGGGGGGGGACTTGAAGAACCGATTTCCATCAGGTCCCTGTTCTTATACAAAACAGCAAGACTCTCTTTGACTTTGCTACAAAATACTCCCTTAGACCGTTTGGAGCAGAGAAGAGAACCAAAATTCAATGAGTCTAAACACTGATTACCAAGAGACCTCCAAAAGTTATGCCTATCTATGGTGCCTTGTTCTAAAAAGCACCTCTTGGCCAAAGTCATTTCAGAGTCCTGATATGATTATGATAGTAAGAACATATGGCACAATTGATATAATAACTTACTGGCAATACCCCCACTTCGGCTCTAATACTAGGTGCTGGAGTAGTAGGGGAAACCCCCAATAACAGTGGTATAAACTTATTTTGGGAAATCTCCAAAATACTAGTGTTGACAAGACCCCATAATTCTGCCCCGTAGCATAGTTGGGCTGAGACCCTAACTCAAAAAACCTTAAGGGCTGATAGTATTGTAGCTTTCAATTTAGCTGATTCCAGGTGTGCCTTCCATGTGCCATTTTCAGCAAAACAAATACCCAAATGGGTAAAGGATTGTACCTGATCTATTAGAATCCCATCTAACCACCATTTATATCTAGGAGGACACTTACCAAAGATCACCACTTTTGTTTTCTTATAATACAACTCTTCTTTTTTACAGTACTGTATAATACAACTCTTCTTTTCTTATAGTACAACTCTTCTTTTTTACAAATGGTTGCAATTGCCTCCGAAGTCCGTCACAAGCCAACCTGATCATAAGACAACAGAACTATGTCGCCAGCATTCATAAGACCAGCAATATTCTTATTTCCCACTTTTGGACTGAAATGGTTGAGTTTACTCAAGTCATGAAATATATTGTTGTCATAAAAGTTGAAAAGGAGAAGAACCAGCAGACAGCCCTGTCTAACACCCATTGTGACTGGAATAACATTAGTTAGTTGTCCATGCAAACCAATTCTTACTCTTACAAGGGTGTTATTATACAAGGTCTATATTAAGAACAATAATCTCCTATCTATATTTATAGACTGTAGTTTATCCCACAATTTGATTCTGTTAATACGATCAAAAGCAGGGTTAGGTCTCTGAAGGCAGCAAACAATAATTTCTTTGGGCCCCTAGAGTATTTTTTTAATAAGATGATTCAATGTGAAACATTGATCCAGGGTGAAATGGCCTTTCCAAAACACAGCTTGTTCTTCAATCAAGATGTTGTTGCTAATAATCCAATCCTCTAACTTATTTAACAGACAGCACGTATATATCTCAGACAGGATGTTCAGCAGGCTAATGGGGCAATAATTCCCTAGGTCATTTCTTGTACCCTTTTTATATATGGGGATGACAATACTAAAATTCCAATCAGCTGGAAGCCTGCCTTTGTTATTGATCCATGTAAACAATTTGGCCAGAACCGGGTCCACCCATCTACAAAGATTTTTAATACCTCAGGAGGAAGGACATCCTGGCCGGGAGCTTTGCCATCCTTTAAGTCCTGTATAATAAGTTTGATTTCCAACAAGGAGACTTCAGGCCACACAGGGAGGCTATCAATTGGCATATCAAAGCATTGCCCCTTCCCACTACAAGCCAATGAGGGGTTTAACACCTGGTGAAAGTAGGCTTCCCACTTATCAGCCAGGATGGGGGGAACCTGATAAACCATTCTAGTACTCGAAAATCGCCCAATAGCATGCCAAAACCTAGTGGAATTCCTATCTCAGGCTTCCATCTTAAACTTCCCCCATAACTGACCATAATACTCCAACTTTTCTTAGCCCACCAATGTCTATATGCCCTTCTTGTAAGTACTAGAGGAGCAGAAATTCTTGTATTAACTGTAAGCTCCATGAAATGGGAACGGCAATAGGATAATACGTCACTGGGTGCCTGGGCACCTAAATGGCAAATGAGCTATAATGTGGACAAGTGCAAAGTGATGCATGTAGGAAAAATAATCCAAACTATGCATACACAATGCTGGCTACTAAGCTAGGAGTTAACACTTAGGAAAAGGATCTGGGGGTGGTTGTGGACAATATAATGAAATCCACAGCCCAGTGTGCAGCAGCAGTCAAAAAAGCAAACAGAACGTTAGAAATTATTCAGAAGGGGATAGAGAATAAAACTGAGGAGGTCATAATGCCTCTATACAAATCAATGGTGTGACCGCACCGCAAATATTGTGGGCAGTTCTAGTCACCCCATCTCAAAAAAGACATAGCTGAACTAGAAAAGGTTCAGAGAAGGGCAACAAAAATGATCAAGGGCATGGAAGGGCTCCTGTATGAGGAGAGGCTTGGTAGGTTGGGGCTCTTCAGTTTGGAGAAGAGACGACTGAGAGGAAATATGATAGAGGTCTGTAAAATCATGAGTGGTGTGGAACTAAGGAGCACTTATTTACCCTCTCAGCTAGTACTAGAACTAGGGGACACTCCATGAAACTCATGGGTGGCAAGTTTAAAAGAAATAAAGGAAAACAGCAGGGAATGGATCCCCCATTGTGACCTGTTGGGTGCTTCTCCCAAGCCACCGTCATTGGCCACTGTCGGAGACAGGATGCTGGACTAGATGGACCATTGGTCTGACCCAGTATGGCACTTCTTTTGTTCTTATGCTCTTATGTTCTTTTTAACTTGTTTAGATAGTTTATACAGGGCTTTTTTATACTCGTGGCACTCCTTATCAAACCATCTGGTTCTTTTCCAGCCTAGACCATTGGATGTCAGACAAAATGTCGAAAGGGATGTGATTTAGGCACCAAGCTGTTGTACTGTTGTACTAGGAAAGTGCTGGAAATTGCCATGAAAAGTGCTGTAAATCTGCCTTAACACACAAACACACACATTATGTATTATGTAATGTACTATAATAATATAGTATTATGTTATATAAATAAAGCTAGATATTGTGTGTGTACCAATACCAATAACAATACCAAAACCAAAATCTTCGTTTGACATCGGTACCGATACCGATAACAACAACGAAAAATCACATTTTGTTTTTAACAAAAATGAAAATGACACATTTTAATAATGAAAACAATAACAAAAAATGAAAAATGACATGGGCCCCTGATGTACACCCCTATTCAATACGCAATCTGCTGCTGTGAGACTTGATAATATCGCCAGTCTCTCTGAGTTCTTTCCTATTAACTCAGGAGATAGGCAATGATGTCTTTTGGCTCGCTTGCTTTTTTGCCTGTTTATAAATGATTTTGCCTGTCTAATAACCAGGGTTAGTAGAACTCCCCCTAAGACTGGTGATAGACCTACAGCCATTCTTTTGTACGCAGATGATGTACGGCTGATATCACAGACCTGACAGAATCTGCGGACTTGTCTTAATCATGTACGAGTACATCACTATTGCATTGAGAATAATACGATTATGAATGCGGGAAAATGTCAAGTAATTTGCTTCCGTCATAGTAGTCCCCATTATAAGTGGTCCCTAGGTGAGCACTGTTTATCTCAGGTCTTGAAATAGGTTTATTCAGGAGTATGTTTTTCAGCTTCAGGTTCTTGGGAGGCACATAAAATTTTTTTAAAGAGGAAAGTCAGTAGCTCTGAAAGGGGCAAGTCAGTCAGTTATTTCGCCAGTTAAATGGCGGATAGCCATAATAAATTTTATTGTATGGTATTGTACATTCAAGCTGTAGCTGCACTCTCTCTAAAAAAAATAGCCCAATAGAATTGCAAGTTCAAGGAACAGCACCAACTCGAATGCTGTTTAGCTATTGTTAGTAACTTTACAACTTGTAGGGCATTGACTCGACTAAAGTTTCAGTTAATATCCTCAGCAGTACTGGAGGGTAGATATAATGGGACCCTGTATGAGCTGATATTTTATCCTTGTGTTTTGCGACAGGTTGAGGATCTTCCCCACTATTTGTTGGGCTTCCCACTCTAAGCAGGAATGTTTCATAGTCTGATGACTCCCCTTCTAGAAGTGCAATCATATTGGAATACCCATTTAAAATGATCTTTTCTCTTGGCGAGCCCATGAGATTGCGTTATGCTGAAAGTGGCCAATTTAGCTCATACCCTGGCAGTTCAGAGACGTACTAATGCTGCTAAGTGTAACTGTAAATATAATTAAAGTTTCATGATCTGATGCATATTTATGGTCCTGCTATTAACTAGCTTAAAGACTATACTGTTGGTAATTTTATATTTGACAGACTCGGATCATGATGTTTTTAGTGTTTTGTTATATTGCTATATTTTTACTTGGCGTGACATTGTTTTGCTGCTTTGTTTTTGTATAACCAATAAACTATATTGACTAATCGATATTATATTTCAAATTTGTTATATAATTTCCCAGTTACTAATGATATGGCTAAAATTGCCTTTCTGCTAGTCAGTGAAGATAAATGCATACATTACTTTTAGGGCTGCTAGGTTCTTATTGGTGGCAAGTTTAGTGTGGAGATCTAATCTGGGGTTTTTATTGGTTGGTACAGTTTTTATTTGTTTTCATAAAGGTTTTCTTTATTTTGTATTATTTGTTTGTGCATTGTTACAACCTTTTTTGGCTAATACAATAAATTTGACTTGACTTGACAATATCAATTACTAGTACTTAAACTAAATATATAAATAAGACAAACTTTATTATTATTATTTGTTTGTTTCAGTGATGAGGTTTAACTGGAAATAGTTAAACCTCCATAACCATTATGTAGTAAGTAATTAGAAAATGAAGTGCCCATATGATGACTCTTTTGCATTTCTGATAGAAAAGAGTAAATGTGCCTTGTGTCTGGGTTCAATTGGCAAAATCTATCTCTGACAGAATTCTGAGAGAGAATGGGAAATGATATTGAGATGAACGGAGCAGTAAAATATCTGATCCACCTCATCATCATCAGTCAGAGTAATTGATTACTAGTAATTGATAGTTATTTATTGTGTTCACATCTTTGTAGTTAATTATATTTTAGTTCCCAGTGACTTTTTTGTGCTACCACAATATCCAGTCAGATATTGGATAGTAGCAGGTACTTGTTTCACCTCTAATCAGGATGAATAATTATTATTTATTATTAATGTGTTTAATAGAGTGCTTAGTATTAAATAGAATGCTCTCAGTGTTCAAAATGCTTTACATTCTGTATCTAACTCAGTCTCACTACCTGTGAAAGGACTTGTGACCACAAATGTTGACCATTGGTCTGGTCTGTGTCCTATGATGGACGCAAAATGAATGAACAACTCTGTGATTATTATTTCTGTCATTATTGGTCTCATTTTACAGATGGTAAAACTGAGGCTGAGAGCTAACTGCAAGGCCACCGAATGAGTTCATAGCTGAGATGGAATATGAACTCAGGTCTCCCAGGTTCAAGGCTAATGGTGTTTTTACACACACATTTCTCCTGAATGTTTGCTGTTACATCCTGAACTTTCTGTGTGTCTAAATCACTTACCCAGATCTTAAACATCCAGATCATTGAACTTCTGTGTGAAACTTCTCCCAGAACTTTTGTGTGTAAAAGGTTCTCCTGGTAAATGTTTTTGCTCCAGGCAGCTGTGGACACTTGGTTTCCATGGCAGCCTGTCACGTTTACAGCTGCGGCTACTTTAGGCTGCCTCAGGGCAGTGTGTGTGTGAAGAATGCATCTGGAACTTACTTCTGGGTTTGTAAACCCAGAAGACTGAAACATCCGGAAATTTAATGTGTGTCTAAAAATGCTCATTGTAGCCACCAGCCTACACTGGTTCTGACTGTCGAGTAACAGGCTATCACTGGAGGTTTGATCTACAGGTCCTTCTGTTTGGGGTAGGTTGTTGAGGATTTGGACGGGAAGTAATTGTGAGGCAGAGCGGTCAATCTCACTCCAGAAGTGTGAAAACAAATCCATTAAAAATAGTTGAACATGACAGTCAGTTTTTGAAGCTATTTAAAGCTGAGATCGCTCAATAAAAGCCATAAAACTGCAATTAAGGATGATCGTAAGCTGGCTAGAAATCTCTTCCTCTGACTGATGATGATGAGGTGGATCAGATATTTTACTGCTCCATTCACCTTAATATCATTTCACCTTCTCTCTCAGAACTATCTCAGAGATGAATTTTGCCGACTGAACCCAGACACAAGGCACATTTATCCTCTTTCATCAGAAATGCAACAGAGTTGTCAAGTGCTCACTTCGACTTCCAACTACTTGCTATCTACCCGTTATGGAGGTTTAGCTCTTCCCAATTCACCTCATCAATGAAACAAACAAAAATAATATTAAAACAGATCTTATTTATTCCAAAAACTTTGCCAGAAAGAAAGATTTCACGCTACCTCCGGAATATGTTCAGGCTTGGTCTCTGACGAACCTCCGGGGTAAGTGAGCTCTACAACACTAGGGCAGCAACCGAGAACGCCTTTCAGTGCACTCTCGTCATATAAACAAGATTGACAGGGGGTACCTGCAAGGGAGCATTCCCAGATGACTGCAAATATCATGCTGAAACAAGGGGTGATTTCAGACGTGACGGGCTGGCGGTTCACCACAGTGGACCCCGAGGGGGGGTGAAGATAGCAACCACCCCCCGGGGCCAAGAAAAGCCCCGAACAGACGTGACGGGGCCTGGACCACGGAGGGGAATGAAGCTGGCAGATCACAGACCGGGGCGGCACAACAGACGTGACGCCGATCCCCTGCCGTGGCAAGCACACCCAGAATCCACCGGACAGGGGCGGGACACAGACATGGCCGCCCGAGGGCAGA
>QEPC01003849.1:160890-205495 GCA_003113815.1 Sphenodon punctatus | reverse complement strand
CCCCCTCCTGTGCTGTCACCCCCTCCACCACCACCACCACCACCTGTGCCCCTGCCTCCCCCTCCTCCTCCTCGACCCTTGCTCTCTCCTCCGCCACCGCTATCTGCCTCCTCCTCCCTCCTCACTCCATCCCGCCACATTCACCAGCCGCTTTTTCCCCTTTAAATCTCCCTCCGGTGAGTGTGTTGATGCCGGTTGCCTGGCAGTGATGTTGCACTCATTGCCCACGCCTGGGGATGATTTCCTTTGATCCCAGGCGGCAGCTGGCATCCAGACGTGACATTTGGTTGATCACGGGTGGGGATATCATTCACCACGAGTCCACGGGAATTGGTTCGGCTAGCCCGGGAAGCGTGGTTGAAATTGGCCCCGCGCGGGTGTTCAGCGTGGTGAACATCTGGCAGTCGCCGAACAGTCATTCACGCCGCCTTGGCCCCGCCGCAGGGTTCACCATGGTTCACTGTGGTTCAGCGTGATCTCGTCACGTCTGAAATCACCCATTGTAGGAGAGGCAGTTTTTCAGATATGTGGGACCCAGACCGTTTTCTGTGTTAATTTATAACTGGTGAAAAAATAGAAAATTGTTGATGGAATAGTGAACATTTTCTTCCAGGTCTAGTTTGTAGATATGAAGCAGTGTCCCTGGGAGGGACCCAGGCCATGCTGTGTGTCAAGGGACCATACGGGGAATCAAAAGAAAGTAGAGTAGAGTTGAGTAGGAAGCAAAAAAAGCCACAGAAGGGGCTGGTGTCAAGATGCTTAGTATGGGGCAAGACCATATTGTAATTGAGTGGTGGACAGGTACTCTGCCAGAAGAGCTGAAACTGGTACCTAATCAGGTATACATGAGTAATGTCCACATGTTACCCAGATACCCAGAAAATCAGTAGTTTCTGGTACTGACTTTTTGATTTTCCAGTTACCAATTGGTAAGTTGAGATGAAAAAACAAAAAATTAGGATAGAAAACCAAAAATAATGGGACCAGAAGTCAACATTTCAGGATATTCCAGACCATTGGGTACCCAAATTGGGTTGAAATTGGGTACTGGGTACTGGTTTGTACCCAAAATTTTCAAGTTGATTCAGGTGCCAGAAATTTGTTTTTTGGGGGTAATCATTTCATCTCTATCGGCAAGCCCTTTCTGATGTAACCGTGTCCCTTTCAAAGCATCATGACATCAGGATGCTCCATAGAAAATGGGACTAATGCTAAATTGAGATTAGCCACTCCTGGCTCAACGGGAAATCTTATCATGTCGGGAATGTTGCCAAGCGTTCAGTAGAATTTTCAAATGCAGGATGTGTTTCATGCTTCTGTTGCTTTGGGGGCTTCGGGTGGCAATTTATTTATTTTTTTGCCATTTTTCAAAATATCCACAATTTTTTGGCATTTTCCATAAATTGGTGTGAATTTTCAACACTTTTGTGTCATGGTGTTAAAACTTTCTTGGTTCCCGGCCCACGCAGTTTTTACACCATGCATTTTCATTGTTCTTGGCAAAAATAAACAGAAAGTTGCAAACAAACTAGATGAATGAAACAAATGAAATAATCAGAACTGTGGGGGAAAAAATCAGCTGCCCGAACATTCTGATGAATGTTGATTAAACCCTGCTTGAAGTTACGGACAAAACCTACGAGCAATTAATCTGTTACCTATTTCAGTTCTAACCTGAAGACTTTTTTTTTTTTAAATTGTCCAGGTGCTTTTGGAAAATCCACTTCTGGGTCTGCTTAATGTATTTTTGCCTCCTCTTTTACCTTCTCCTTTTACACTGTTATAAATGGATTTTACACTGGGATGTGGTTGTTTTACACTATTCTATTTATTATAGTAACATTGTGAAGTACTGTGAGCACCATTTAGCAGAGATGTGGGGGGCCATGCAGGAGCTGATCCAACCCCCCTGCCCACACAGCTTATACACACAGGACGTACTCCCCATAGTGATAGTGCACGCAGGGTCCACAGGGGTTCCTCGCAAGGTGCATGTTCACTGTGTGCACAGTACACAAGGGTTAGGACTGGCCCGTATATAAATAAAAGTTATTAATTAATTATTAATGATTCATTATTATTAACAACAGGGAATGCTTTGTGGCACAAGCCTCCTAATAGATACAACACTGTCTGTTTCCGGCAGTGCCCCCTGGGCAGGACAGATTGCAGAGTGCCGATGCAGCTGCCATCCTTGATGCAGCCATTCGATCTTGGCAGCTATTATTCCTTGGAGTAATTATTAGACTAGCACACTCGGAGGATACAACAGAACAAAACCAAAGAGTCATTTCCATTTCAAGAAACTGCCTAAATACCTATTTACCTTTGAGACCAGAACAACTCTGAAGCAGCTGTTATGTTCTTTTGGGTAAATAAAATGTGTTAAAAATGTATCAACGCTTATACATGTTTACCTCCGAGACATAAGTGGCTCTGAAGCAGGCATTTCCCCCTGGCGCATGCATAATACATGTTTTATTTGAAAAGCTGCCTAAACACAGGACGGATGGGATGAAGGGAATGCTGTAGGGCACAAGCAGTAATGTGCCGTTTTGTAAGACGATAGGGAGAGATGAGTTTCTTCCAGATCAATGTTCTTCTGGGCCCAATGAAAATTCCTAATTCAGAAGCCCTCTTCCCACATGGACAGAAGGAACAGTTCCCTGGCCCTCGAATATCAGGTCTCAAATATTCTAGGAACCTTGAAGAATCAACACGTCACTGTTCATTGTCCCTCAAATCTCAGGTCTCAGCAGGACCAGCCTTAGAATTTGCAGGCCCTAGGGTGAAGATAAAATCTGGGGTCCTGCCCACTTAGGGGAATCTTCAATGGATCCATAGAGGTGGTTGTGTTTGGGATTCCCTCTGGATGGGTGTGGGGGCCCCACACTCTGCCCTGGTTAAAATGGGGCCCAATGTAGGTCCAACGGAAGTAGAGAAAACAGCAGGGCAGAGTGTCTCTTTGGGCCCATTGTCATTAATGTGCATGGCTCTCAGGATTAGGAAGCCTTACCCAACCATGTCCAGCCTTGGGACTCAAACAATATAGGAAACTCGGAGGCCCAAAAGTTCATTGTTCACTGTCCCTCAGATCTCAGACACTCTGACCTAGAGGTGTGCATCAGGGACCCATTTCATTTTTCATGTTGGTTTTACATTTTCTTTCTTTAAATATTTCATTTTATTTTTCATAAATATCAAAATTTAGTTTTCGTTTTTTGTTTTGTTTTCGATTTCCATTGGTTTAAATGGCAAACACATTTTTGGCTTTACCTTTTTTGTTTTTGATTATATTTGGATGAAATGGGGAGATATTATACTTTAAATGGATGGCATTGAGTGTACCAAATTTCAGAAATATTGTGTAAAGGAATCTGATTTTCTAAGCAGTTAAATTGTGTTATTTTGCAAAAATCTGCATATATATTCTTGGCTGTAACATCTTTGTTGCACATCTAATGTGGATGAAACATGACAAGTTTACGCCCCTCTCCATTTTCAATATCTATGCCAACTTTGATAAGGATTGGATAAAGGGTCCTGGTGTTATAAGCAATTTACTTATAAATGTATATCTGACTGTAACAACTTTGTAGTCCAACCAGTGTATATGACATTTGGCAGGGCTGTATCTCACGCCATCAGGATCATCTCTGCCAAATATCAAAAAGATGTGATAAAGGGTCCCAATTATATAAGCCTGCAGAGCATATGCAGAGAAGGAGCTTATGCCAGGGATTCTCTTACGTGTCAATGTGATATAAGACCTTTTTGTGATGCCAATTGGCTAGCAGAAATGTCAGTCAAACATACACATTCTGTGATGTAACTAGGGATGTGTGAACACTGGGAGGTTTCAGTGTTCAGCCCGTTTGGGGCTCGGCCGAACCCAAAACCATTTGGTTCGGCCTATTTGGCCCGAATCCATTCAGGGGGGCTGAACCCATTCAGGCAGGGTGATGGTTTTCCCTCCCCCCTCCAGGATGCGCAGGTGGAAGGGGTTCTGGGGAGCACCTCCCCCCACACCATACCCAACCTCGTAAAAAAAAAAATTAACCCTCCCACCCCAGGGATCGCCCTACCTGGTGGTACCGGGGCTCCTGCCCCAGGACTGGCGGCAGTGGGTCCGGTAGCAGGTCTGGAGGTGGTGGTGCTCTGAAGCACTTCAGGCTGCTACTAGGCCGTCCGGAACAAACTGGAAGTCCTAGTAGTGGCCTGAAGTGCTCCGGAGTACCGTTGCCGCCAGACCCGCTGCTGGTGCTGCTGCCGCCACTGCCAGTCATGGAGCCTGACCTACCTGGTGGTGCCGGGGCTCTGGCCTTGAGTCTGGCGGCAACAGCAGCAAAAGCAGCGGTTCTGGTACCAGGCCACTTTTAGCCCTTCCAGTTTGACCTGGAAGGCCTAGTAGCAGCCTGAAGTGCTGCTGAGTGCCATCACCTCTAGACCCGTCACCGCTGGACCTGGGGCCATCACCAGTCAGGGCGATCCCTGGGGTGTGAGGGTTAAAAAATGTTTTTTACGAGGCTGGGCAGATGGGGGGTGGTGCTACCTGGTGCCCCTTCCACCTGTGCAGTCTGGAGGGGGGAAGGGAAAACTGGGTTCCTTCCTGCCCCCCGCACCCCTGCCCAAACTGGTTTGGAACCCAAACTTTGTTTGGCCGGTTCAGGTGGGGGGTGGTTCAGATTTGGGGTGTTCGCGAATGGTCTGAACACCCCAAGTTTGGGCCGAACCCCAAACGTCCGAACCACATTTGCACATCCCTAGATGTGACCATCCCAATATCTCTCCGCCACTTGTTATTGGGAAGTTGGAAGCATCTGTTTAGGAAAGAGTCAATAGAGATTCTCTTATGTCCTCTGTCACAGTGTTGCAGGATGTGATTGTGATGATACTTGACCAGTCTGGATGTGTAAAGTGAGAGCACTGTAAGCAGGAGGGTTCAGGATAGAAAAATAAACAAACAAACAATAAATAAATAAATAAATGTGGAGGTTTGAATGTTGAAATATTGATTTTTAAAATTTCCATCAAATTTGCAAAGTTACATGTTGGTGTGTTCAATATTTATGCTTTGGAAGTTTGATAGTTTTCTCTTCCACAATATTTCATCCATAATTTTAATATAGGAAATAAAATTGACCAAAATTTTTGTATCACTCAAACATGCTTTCTTTCATGGTCAAGATGCTGTTTCCCAATAAAGTTTCAACTCATCTGATATCATAGTAATGATTTTACCTTTCTAAGTCCTCAAGAAAACTTGAGAGATGGGCAATCTCCCTATGACATCACTGGGGGTTGTTATTTTGCCATGTCAATCTTCACTGAATGTCGGAACAGAGTCAGAAAAGAAGAAATTCTAGATAATTTTTTTTGACTATGGGTATTTTCACTTGTGACATCGCACTGCGCCATGAAGCTTTGATCCTGCCTGTAGTGAGGGGCTTCACCATGGGAAGGATATGGGCCAGCTGCTGAACAGACGTTCAGCAGCTGCTGAACACTATTCAGTTTCTGCTTTGTTTCCCTAAATGATTTTTCACCTTGGTTATTTAGGATGTTTAGGTGTGGCAATTTTTAAATTTCAATTACTTCATTTGGGCTCTGTGGAAGTGCAATATTGCTACAAGTGCCCAAAGTAATGAAATAACTGAACCAAAATTACCAAACGGGTTGAGGGTTCAGTGTTCGGCCTGAACTCAAGGGGTTCGGCCCGTTCACTAACACCCCGAACCTGAACTGCCCCCCGCCTGAACTGGCTGAACAAAGTTCGGATTCTGAACCCATTCAGGCCGGGGGTGGGGAACAGGGGGTAACCCGGTTTTCCCTCCTCCTCTCCCCTCCAGGATGCATGGGTGGAAGGGGCAACGGGGCTCACCTCCCCCCCATCCTGTCCAGCCTCATAATTACTTTGAAAAAAACAAACAAATCCCACCCCAGGGATTGCCCTACCTGGTGATGCCGGTGCTCTGGCCCCAGGTCCAGTGTGACCCAGAAGGCCTAGAAGAGGCCTGAAGCACTCCAGAGCACCGCTGGACCCGGACCTGCCACCACTGCCGCTGCTGCCGCCGGACCCAGGGGCAGAGCCTGACCTACCTGGTGGTGCCAGGACTCTGGTCCCAGGACGACTGGTGGTGGCAGGGGGTCCAGCGGGGCTCCGGAGCACTTCAAACCACTACTAGGCCTTCCGGGTCATGTGACCCAGAAAGCCTAGTAGAGGCCTGAAGTGCTCCAGAGTGCCGCTGGACTCACTGCCACTGCCACCGCCGGACCCAGGGCCAGAACCCCGGCACCACCAGGTAGGGAAATCCCTGGGTTGGGGTTTTAATTTTTTTTTTACGAGGCTGGGCAGGGTGGGCGGGGGAGGTGAGCCCTGATGCCCCTTCCACTCACGCAGCATGGAGGGGGGAGGGAAAACCGGGTTTCCCCCTGTCCCCTGCCCCCAGTGTTCGCACATTCCTAGTGTTGAGGCCTGGGCCAGGGAGGGGGCAGGGAAATGGCAGGGCAAAATGCAGGCATGTGTCCGCATGGCCCCACCCCCCACACTGCTGAGCAAGACCCACACTCCTATGAGGCTCCCGCACCTGTCCGAGCAGCCCTGGACCAGGGTCAGGTAGAACAGACTATCCACGGACTGCAGCATCGCTTAGCCTGTCTGTGCATTGGTGATGGGCCCGAGTTGAATCCTGAACTAAAAACCACCACGACCCATGGAAACCTTGGCTCTGGCCTGGGGAAACGTCTGGCAGACTGTGATGGTAGCACAGGTGGCCATGTTTTGACCAGCATCGCCACCCATGGTCCTGTCACATTTGAAACAGTCACCAACATGTTGTGATCAATGGTATCAAAAGCAGCTTATAAGTCCAACAGGACCAGAAGGGTTGATTGTCCCTTATGTAAAGCATGACGCAGGTCATTGACTAAGGCCACAAGTGCAGTATCTGTGCTATACCCCAGACAAAAGCTAGATTGCGAGGGGTCCTGAAAACCGGCCCGGTCAAGATGATCCTGAAGCTGCTAGGACACCACCTGTTCAGTAACCTTCCCTAACAAGGGCAGGTTAGGGACAGGTCGATAACTGGCAACTGGATGTGATGAGAGAATGAATTAGGGTTTTAAGAGAAAAGCCACTGTCTGAGACAAGATGCTGGGCTCGATGGACCACTGATCGAATCCAGTATGTCACTACTTATGTTCTCATTACAACTGAAATAAATGTTTGTGTCAAATGTCCTATCCAATGACTTTGACTGCTTCAAATTGAGTACGATGACGAAAACATGAACCACTATTCAGTTTCTGCTTTGTTTCCCTAAATGATTTTTCATCTTGGTTATTTAGGATGTTTAGGTGTGGCAATTTTTAAATTTCAATTACATCATTTGGGCTCTGTGGAAGTGCAATATTGCTACAAGTGCCCAAAGCAATGAAATAACTGAACCAAAATGACCAAAACAGCCAATGCAAAATAGCCAAATAAAATAGTAAGGGGGCATCACTCACATAGTGAATAATTTGGGGGCTATTTGGATGGGCATTTGAAAAAGTAGCCTCATCTTAACAGCAACCAGTGAATAAATTTCATAACCTCCTTCAGTGGTTTTTTCCCCCAACTTCTGTTGACTTCACCTACAGTTTCATCTTGAAAGCTGTGGTGGGAAGGGCTGAAGGTGCAAGACATTATGGGATCAATCCTTACTTCAACCCATGCTCCACTCCTCACTTATTGGGGTCAAAGAGAATTCCAGTGAGGGGAAGAATGGTGTAGAAATGTCATTTCATTAGCTTCCTCAATGAGGAAAAGCTGGTAGCATTTCAGTTCATTTTTTATACCAACAGTTGCAAAGCAATAGGGTTAGGAGATGGGTTTACAAGACGAACTTGAGATTGTCTTGCATCTTTTTTCTCTCTAATCCTCTTGCCCACCTCAGCAGTGTGACTGAGCATTACCCCCCTGTCTAACATTGTGCTCACTGCCAACATATCATTACACCCTGCGGAAAGACCTAATTGAGTCCCCGGTTAATAATTAATGACACTTTCATTATTAATTGTTGTGGTATTGATAAAATCATTATGAGAGGGCATGACCTTTGTAACATAAACAGAGTAAATCCCGTCGCACCCTGGTGCTCAGGCCTCTTTTCTCATTTTCTCTGGGGCCTTTTTCTTGTCAGCTTGCTTTTTCCAAGTTAGTTTTATTAAATTGACATAATTCCAACAGAATACTGGCAAAATAAGAATATCAATATGACTGCGAAGTGTTCACTTACACATATAGCGAAACAATTAACTATGTTATAATGATAATGATACCATACTGATGTAGCTTCTCTCATTTAGATAGATGCTTGTGTGCTTTGTAGGTGTGGGAATTCCGGTTCTCCCGAGATCTGATATTGCCGGTATTTGGGTGTATCGGCTTAATCTGATAAATCCGATATTTACCTGTACCAGCATACAAGATTTTAAACACTGGCCGTGTGTCAGTAGGCAGCCCCGACGCCGCAGTTGGATTCCTGCACAGCAGCAGCAAGGGACCCGGCCGGGAAGACTTACCCCTGGAGCAAACCCGGTTGCAGAGATACAGAGGGAGGCCCCAAGCAGCCCGGGAAGTTCCGACAGCCCAACCCTTTCCTCTTCTCTATCTACACCCTGTCCCTAGGCAAACTCATTGCCTGCCATGGCTTCCAATATCACCTCTATGCTGATGACACTCAACTCTATCTCTCTACTCCCTCTCTCTCTCCATCTATTCAAGCTCGTCTCACCAGCTGTCTCTCTGATATCTCTACCTGGATGTCTCAATGTCAACTCAAACTCAATATGACTAAAACTGAACTCCTTATCTTCCCCCTCATCCTTCCTCTCCCTTCTCCCTGTTGATCCTTATCAACAGGGTTACCATCTTTCCCGTCCCCCAAGCCTGTAGCTTAGGCTTCATCTTTGACTCACCACTTTCTTTTAAACCATACATCAACTCTGTTGCCAAATCCTGTCACTTTTCCTTCCATAACATTGCTAAGATCCATCCTTTTCTCTCTGTTTCCTCTGCCAAAACCCTTGTTCACGCCCTGGTCATCTCTTGCCTCGATTACTGTAACCTCCTTCTCACTGACCTCCCTTGCTCTCACCTTTCTCCCGTTAACTCTGGCCAAAACTCTGCTGCCAGGGCCTCCACCTCGCCCGTCGCTTTGACCACATGCAGCCCCTCCTCTCCTCTCTTCACTGGCTCCCCCTTCCTGAACGAATCCTACACAAGCTCCTACACTTAACCTATAAAGCTCTTCACAATCTTGCTCCTCCCTACCTCTCTGTGCTAATTTCCCTCTGTACTCCAGTCCATGAACTTCACTCCTCCTCTGTCCTCTCTCTCACCCTCCCACTCCTCCCCTGCTCCCCTAACCACTTTTGTCCCTTCTCCCTAGCCTGGAACTCACTCCCTGCCCACATCCGCCTCACCCCCTCCCTTTGTACCTTCAAATCCCTCCTCAAGACCCACCTCTTCCACTCTGCCCTCGCCGACTCCTTGCTCTCCTTACCTAACTCCTGATGATACCCTCCATTCAATACAATCTGTTACCTGAGGTGTGTGTACTCGTATCATCACCACACAGACCAACCAGCTATCAATCTCAATGTAAACAAACCAAGCGCGTGCACCTGAGACCTCGCATCTTGATGAATGATACACTCCATGTCTCTCCCTCTGTTCCCCTTCCTTCATCTCCCCCCCTCCCCCTGTCTCAGATTGTAAGCCCTAGGGCAGGGACCATGTCTATTCCATTACTTTGCAAAGTGCCAGGTACATTGCTGGCACTATATAAATGCTTGCTAATATAATAATCATAATCATAATAAATATAAACTATCATGGCAGAACAGCTAAAATGTAGTAATGGAAATAACTGAATTACCAAACCAAAATAAATAAATAAATAAACCTGCTTCTTTACACCCTTCCTTGAGGGAAAACTCACCTTGACACTTTTGGCTGCTGCTTTTCCTACTTAGCCTTACTATATCCATCTGGCTTGCTGTGTCCTGCCATGCCCATTTGGGGACAAAAAGCCACTTTCCCAATTTTCTTATGGTGTCTTAAAGGTTGAGCAATTTGCCTGATATTCAGGATAGCTGCACCCCAGTAAAGACTTACCCCCAGCACCTCTTGTCTGACCCTCTAATGACTTAGGCCCTTTTCACATGGACTGCAGTGCAGGGGGTCAGTGTGTGCCATGGTCCATGTGCACTGGGTGGGCGGGAAGTTTTGACATGTCCACACCAGTGCACACCAATCTCCACCCCACTGATACCCATCACCCATGCATGGAGGCACCTCCATTTTGTCCGGTGCCTCGGTGCATGAGGGATGTGTATAGATGAGTGAACATGCATGTTCGCAGGAGTATGCACACACAGGCACATGCAGGCACACACACACACACACACACACACACACACACACAGCCACAACATGGTTCAAATAAGACTCACCCACGCCTCGCCCCCTCCCTTTGTACCTTCAAATACTTCCTTTGCTGCCCATGTGAAAAGGGCCTTAGAGTGAATGTTGCAGTGCCAAAGAGGGAGGTGAGGGCATGTGCTTTCGTCTCCTTGATTGTGTGGTGAGGGGGCTATGCAGAGTTGAAATGGTTAGAGAAACAAATGCTCATATTCCCCATCCCCCATAATTTCCAGCAGTTCAAGCTCCACCTGAACACAATTGAACAACAATTGAGCACCTGATTTTCACTATTTGGGGGATTTTGTTTGCTTTCATTCATTTTGTTCATTTTGTTTTTTTATTTATCTCATCTTTTTTGTTTGTTTTCATCTGGGAGGCGGGTTCGACCTGTGAGATGGGACAGATGGTGTATTTCTGTCCTGCTCACTGGCCCCCAGGCAGGTGGTGAGGTGATTAAGCATCAGAGGACCCCTAGCCTTGGCTTGATGCTGATAAATGCGAGGTCTGTAGCTAATAAGCCAACTGCGGTCCGGGAGTTGATCCTGGACCAGGTGGCCGACCTCACATGTATCATGGAGACCTGGCTGGAGAATGAATCACGGCCTATATTGGCTGATCTTGTTCTAATCGGGTACTCTGTGCAGCATCAGCCGCAGCTGGAGGGATGGTCGGGGGTGTGTAGCCATTATTTTTAAGGATGCCTGATCCGTGAGGAGATTTCCTGTGCAATCTATCATAGGTATAGAGGGTCTCCATCTGGGTTTGGATTTGGCTGGAGACAGGGTGGGGATACTGCTGATATACCATGCACACACCTGTACAGCAGCCTCCCTACACGTGCTGACCGAGCTGGTGTTGGAGGTGATCTTGTGGACCCCTAGAATGATGATGATGATGATGATGATGATGATGATGATGATGATGAACAACAAACATTTATCTAGCACCAGCAGTGTACCTGACACTTTACAAAGTAATAAAATAGACACGGTCCCTGCCCCTAGGACTTACAATCTGAGAGACAGGAGCTGGGGGAGAGACTTAGGAAGGGGAACAGAGGGAGAGACAAGGGGTCTAACATTCATGAAGATGCGAGGTCTCAAGTGCACGTACTTGGCTTGGTTACGATGAGAATGACAGCAGGCAGGTCCATGTTGCAAGGATAAGGGTAAACCGATCGTAGGTATAGGAATAGTGGCTCAGCAGGATAAAGAGTCAGACAGAGCAGAGCGAAAGAGGTGAGTTTTAAGGAGAGATTTGAAGGTATGAAGGGAGGGGGCAAGGCGGATGTGGACAGGGAGGGAGTTCCAGGCATGGGGGGCAGCAAGTGAGAAGGGACGAAGGCGCTTAGGGGAGCAGGGAAGGCGTGGAAGGGTGAGAGAAGGGACAGAGGAGGAGCGAAGTGCACGGGCTGGAGTATGGAGGGCGATAAGTGCAGAGAGGTAGGGGGGAGCAAGGTTGTGAAGAGCTTTATAGGTGAAGACTAGGAGCTTGTGCAGGATTCGTTCAGGAAGGGGAAGCCAGTGAAGCGAAGAGAGGAGGGGCTGCACATGGTCGAAGCGACTGGCGAGGTAGATGACCCTGGCAGCAGAGTTTTGGACAGAGATGAGGGGAGAAAGGTGAGACCGGGGAAGGCCAGTGAGAAGGAGGTTACAGTAATCGAGGCGAGAGATGACCAGAGCATGAACAAGAGTTTTGGCAGACGAGACAGAGAGAAAAGGGCGAATCTTAGCAATGTTATGGAGGGAGAAGCGACAGGATTTAGCAACAGAGTCAATGTAGGGTTTAAAAGAAAGGGCTGAGTCAAAGATGAAGCCTAGGCTACGGGCTTGGGGGACAGGCAGGATGGTGACTCCATCAATAGTTATTGACAGTGAGGAAGGAGAGGAAGGATGAGGGGGGAAGACAAGGAGTTCAGTTTTAGCCATGTTGAGTTTGAGTTGACATTGAGACATCTAGGTAGAGATGTCAGAGAGACAGTTGATGATACGAGCTTGAACAGAGGCAGAGAGAGAGGGAGTAGAGAGATAGAGTTGAGTGTCATCAGCATAGAGTGTCATCAGTATGAAGTCCCACAGCATAGTTCTGCGGGACTTCAATATCCACGCCGATGCCTGTCTTGGAGGAGCAGAGCATGAGTTCATGGCTGCCATGGCAACTATGCACCTGTCTCAGAGAGTAGTGGGCCCCAAACATGTTGGAGGACGTACCCTGGACATGATAGGCCTTGAGGCATGGAATCTGTTGGTGGGGGAGGTATCAACAGTGCCCTTGTCATGGACTGATCATTATCTCTTCCGGGCAGATATCCTTGCACAAGTTGGCCCCCGGGAGGATGTGGAACCAGTTAGGTTGGTTCACCCCCGAAGGCTTATGGAAACTGAAAGGTTCCAGATAGCTCATGGGGATGTTTCCTCTGACCTTGATGGCCGCTCATTCGATGACCTCGTGTCTAGGTGGAATATCATGTTTACGGAGGCCATCAACTGTGCGACTACCAGGCCTCCACTCCTGAAGTGCTGACAAGGCAGCTCCCATGGTATTCAGGGGAGCTGAGGTGGATGAAGCAGGAAGGGCAGCGGTTAGAATGACGGTGGTGTCATTCGCGTACTGAAGTGAACTGGTTGTGGCATAGAGTCTGGTTACGTACCTATGCAATGGCGGTGTGGACAGCAAAGAAGGATTTCTTTGCTGCCCGCATTGTGTCTGCTAAGTCCCGCCCAACTGAGCTGTTCCGGGTGGTGAGGGGGCTCGTCAGTTCGGCCCCCATTCGCCTGGATGTAGAACCATCGAATGCTCGCTGTGATTTGTTTGCGGACTTCTTTGCTGATAAATTTGCTCAAATTCACCACGGTTTAGATGCAACTTTTTTTAGCAGAGAATGGGTCTGAGGCAGTGGGAGCCTCATCTGGTCCTGTTTTATGGGATGAGTTTTGGACGGTGTCGCCCTCAGATGCAGGGGATGCTCTTGGGAGTCTTTGAGCCACCAATTCTGAATTAGATCTATGCCCGTCCTGACTGGTTAACGCTAGCTGGGAGACACTGGGGCCGTTGCTGGTGGGGATAGTTAATGCCTCCCTTGGGGAGGGCAGGGTGCTGGGCTGTCTCAAAGAGACGGTGGTGCAGCCCCTGCTCAAGAAGCCATCTTTGGACATTGATGTCCTTTCCATTTATTGGCCAGTCTCTAACCTTCACTTTTTAAGAAAGGTTATTGTACAGGTGGTGTCTCAGCAGCTTCTGGGGCATTTGGACTGGATTAATTTTCTTGATCCTTCGCAGTCAGGCTTTCATCCAGGTTATGGCATGGAGACTGCACTTGTGGCCTTGGCCGATGACCTCTCCCATGAGTTAGACCGGGGTCATTTGACCCTGTTGATCTTGTTAGATCTCTTGACTGTATTTGATACCATTGATCATGAGTTATTGGTGACTTGGCTGTGGGACCAGGCAAGGATTGGCGGAACTGTTCTTAAATGGTTCCACTCATTTCTGGCTGGGAGAACCCAGCGTGTGGTGCTGGAGGAGTTTTCATCTTCCCCCCAGTACCTCACATGTGGAGTACCGCAGGGTTCCATTCTATCCCCCCTCCTGTTCAGCGTGTATATGCAGTGTTTGGGAGAGGTTGTTAGGGATTATGGAGTGAGATGTCATCAATATGCTGATGACACCCAGCTATATCTTTCATTTCCCTCCGACTCAGGCCTGGCAGTCTCGGTGCTTACCTGGTGTTTGTCCACTGTGGGGGATTGGATGAAGGCAAGCCGCCTGAGACTAAATCCTGACAAGACAGAGGTGATGGTTGTGAGGAAATCTAAGGGGGTGGTGGCCCCCATAATTGATGGGGTCCTCTCCCTGGTTTCTCAGGTCTGGAGTCTGGAGAGATCCTGGACGCACAGCTCCACCTTGATGTCCAGGTGGTGGCTGTGGTGAAGGGAGCATTTCACCAGTTACATCTGGTGTGTTGACTTAGGCCATATGCCTTGGACTCGGATCTGGCCATGGTCATCCATGCTTTAATTACCTCGAGACTGGATTACTGCAATGCACTCTATGTGAGACTACCCTTGGTATTGGTTCGGAAGCTGCAGCTGGTGCAGAATGCGGCAGCCTGTCTCTTAACAGAGATGGGCTGAAACGAGCATGTAACACTGGTGCTTCACTCTCTGCACTAGCTGCCGGTAGGTTTCTGGGCCCAATTCAAGGTGTTGGTGCTGACCTTTAAAGTCCTAAACGGCTTGGGCCCTGTGTATCTGCAGGACCGCCTCACCCTGGAGTTGCCACTGCGGCCGGCTGGGGGTGCCCTCCTTGGGGTTCCCCAGGGTTCCCGAGTGTCTACTATGAGGAGGGCGTTCTCCATGGCTGTGCTGCAGCTCTGGAACTCCCTCCCACTGGGCATCTGCTTGGCTGTCGACCTCCTCTCTTTCCGTAGACAATGTAAGACCTGGCTGTTCTACAAGGCCTTTCCCGAGGGAGATGGGGTGGGTTGGTTGGGTTAGGGTAGGGGGATGCGGTTTTATATTGATTAAATTGAAATTATTATGGTTTATTTTAATGTTTGATTGTATTGAAATGTTTTAATATATTGTGAGCTTCCCCGAGATGCCTGAGGCAGGAGGGGGTGGAATATAAATTGTAAAAATAAATAAATAAATAAATAAATAAATAAGATCATTGAATCAATAAGAATATATAATTTTTTTGGTTCCTGGCAAAATCAAACAAAATACAAATAAACAGAACAAAACTTACGAAAACAATGAAATACCCCAGAAATCAGACCTTCCATCGAATAGTGTTTATGATTTGGATTGTTTGTTTTTTCTTGGATCATCCAGGTTCAGTGGGTTTGTTCGATTTTGTAAATATTTTTTTCAACTTGAGGGCCTGACAATTCGAGCCGGGAGAGGCACAGAATCTCAAAGGTTTACATATACTTGTCAACAGAAGTTGACCTATAAAGTGCCACCATAAATATTGTGTCTCCTGATTCTTACATAGGGTGATTTCAGACGTTACGAGATCACGCTCAACCACACTGAACCACGCTCAACCCCCCCATGGAGCCAAAGGGCCCTGAACGTCTGAACGGCGCGCGCCAGATGTTCATCACGCTCAATACCCACATGGGGTCAGTTTGAACCACGCTTCCCGGGCTAGCCGGGGGAAGGTCTCGGGAAGCGTGGTCAAACCAACCACCACAGGGAACCAAGCAAAAGTAACGTCTGGACGCCAATCCCCCAGCGGAACCAAAAAAATGGAGCCCCGGCCGGGGACGAGGCACGCAGCGTCGCTGCCAGGCAACCAGCACCAACACAAACACCGGAGGGAGATTTAAAGCGAGAGCAGCAGCAAGCAAGCGTGGCGGGATGGAGCGAGGAGGGAAGCGGAAGAGACCGGAGGCACGAACAGCGACAGCGGCGGCACAGGAGGCGGAGGACGTGCAGCCAGGCCCAGCGATGCAGGCGGAGGGGGCACAGGTGCAGGAAGGGGGCACACGGGAGCACCCGACCAGGGAGGCGCCCCGGGAACACCAACCACAGCTGCAGCCGGGTCGCGCCGCCCCGGGGACAGCGGCCGGAACAGGCCCACAGGAGGCACCCAGGAAACGGGTAAGGGCACCCACTGGGAGGGGAACAGGGGGCACAGGGGAACCCCCTGTGGAGGGGGCCGGGGGGACCCCGGGCGGAAGGCAGGGGGGCAGGGGGACCCCGGGCGGAGGGCAGGGGGGCAGGGGGCCCCCGAGAGGGCCCACACCCTCACCCAGCAACCAACCACCCCCCTTCCCCCCCCCAGACACGAAAGTCGGCCCGGGCGGACGAGCCCCAGGAGGAGCCCGGCCCCCGGCCCCTGGAGGCGCACCCCCAGGAGGAGGTGGAGGAGGAGCACAGGCAGGTGCAGCAGGAGCTGCACCGGGAGGAGGAACAGCAGGGGCCCAGCCGGAGGAAGGCCTATCACAGAGGGGGACAGTGGGGCCTCCAGGAGACCCGGGACTTCATACGGATCTGGGGGACCCTCGAGTACCAGGTGGAGCTCGCAATAAACCAGCGAAACGAGCATGTCTACCGGGACATCGTGCGCGACATGGAGGCGGCGGGGCACGAGCGCACTGTGAACCAGTGTCGCTCCAAGGCCAAGGAGCTCAAGAGGGGGTACAAGGCCCTCAAGGACAATAACAGCCGCTCCGGCCACGGGGCCCGCACCGCCCCCTACTACGATGCCCTGGACCGCATCCTTCACATGAAGGGCTCCATAGTTGCCCCACGCCTGGTGGGCAGCGCTGTGGTCCAGGGCAGGGAGCGGGCCGAGGTACCCCCTCCCCTCGCCGCCCGCCCGGTAGACACGAGCTCAGGGGACCCCCACCCCCAGGAGGACCACCCGGGACCCGCAGAAGCCCCAAGGCCCCCCCCCAGCAGCAGCCCGGAGACATCCCAACGCCGGGCCGGCCAGGCGGAGTCGGAGGTCGGCACCTTCACCACCCTCAGCCAGTGGTCCCAGGGGGAGCACTCCCAGGGTGAGGCGCCGGCCTCCGAAGGCTCGGAGACGGACATAGAGGGTAAGCGGGCCCCCAGGGCAGGGGGGGGCACGACCAGGGGGCCGGTGGCAGGGGCGGGGGTGGGGGCCCTGCTGCAGGGGCCACAACCAGCCCCCTTCACCCGCTCCCCCCTCTCCCGCCCGCAGGACATGGGGAGCCCCAGGACCGGGCCAGCGAGACGGTGCAGGCCCCCGCGGAGGGCACAGGAGAGCAGGTGCCGGACCCAGGTAAGGCGGGAGGGCTGGGATTGCGGGAGGGCCCCCCGGGCGCCAGCCCAGGGGGGCCTCTGGCCTCAGTGGGGGAGGGGGGGCAGGGGGCCCCGGGACCCGACCCCGCTAGGGGACAGGGCCCTGCACTGACCCACCCGCCCATTTCCACAGGGCAGCCCCCGCGCGCGGCGCCTCCGCCGGCCGCGGCCCCAGCCCAGCGGATGCGGGAGTACCGGGCGCGGGTCCGCAGGCGCAGGGAGGAGCAAGCGGAGGACATCGTCCGCAGGGCGGAGGAACAGGGGGAGCGCATGATCGCCTCCGTGGACCGCATGGAGGCGGCCATAGAGCGGTCCATGGAGAAGGCCCTGGAGACAGACCGCCGGCTGGAGGCGGAGGTGCGCCTGGAGCGGAGGCGGGAGCGCCGGGAGCACCAGCGGCAGCAGGGGCTGCTCAGGGGCCTCCGGCAGGACATACAGGGCATGGTGCGGGAGCACAGTGCCAAGATGGACAGGTCCCACGACATTGGGACCTCCCTGCTCCTGCATGCGGGCACCATGTGTGCCTACGTGATGGCCGGCGCACCTCCGGGCGCCCTGCCCGCCCAGGTCCCCATGCCGGGCCCCTCGGCGCCCCCGGGCCCAGCCCTGCCGCCCCTGGCGCCCCCCCGGCCCCAGGGCCCTCGCATGCGCCTCCCAGTGCCCCCGGGCCTCCGGAGGGTCCAGCCCCCCCGGGGCGCGACCGGGGCACCGGGCACAGCTGCCCATCCGCCGCCCGGCCCCCTGCCGGGGCCGGGACCAGCCCAGGACACGGCAGGGGACACGGACAGTGGGGGGGAGGGGAGCTCCCAGAGCTCGGTGGGCCCAAGCGGCCGCACGAGGGGTCGGCCCAGGAAACGCGGGGGGATGGTGGGAAGGGGGGGGAGGGGGAGGGCCACATGAGGGCGGGTGGTGGACGGGGTCACGGGGACGGGGGTGGGGAGGGGGCACAGGGTGATTGTGTGCACTGTGTGGGCAATAAAGTGTTGTAAAGAGACAGTTGTCCCCGGCCCGTTTGTGGGGGGGACAGGGCTGTGGGACCGCGTGTACAGGGGCATGGGCACGGAACGGGGGGTGGGGCCCCCAGGGGCGGGAAGGCCCTCACAGCGGGCCCCCCCGGGCGATGTGGGTTGCAAGGGCGTTCCGGATCCTTTTGGCATACCGGTACTCCCGGGGGTTCCCTGCGTTCACGTACAGGGGAACAGGACCGGGGGGCCGGTGGGGCTCGGGGTACTCCAGGGCCGCCCCCTCGGTCTCGCACACATTGTGCAGAACGCAGCAGGCACCGATCACCAGGGCGGAGGTGGGGACGGTGAAGTCCAGGCGGCCAGCTAGACTCCTCCAGCGCTGCTTCAGGGCCCCGAAGGCACGCTCCACCACGGTCCGGCTCGCACACAGGCGGGTATTGTATACCTGCTCCGCAGGGGTGCTCGGGACAGGGTAGACCTTCATCAGCCAGCGGGTCAGGGGGTAGGCGGGGTCCCCCAGGATGCAGGGGGGCATGGGAACACCCTCGATCCACCTCATGCCCATGTCCGCGAAGTCCCCCCGGTACATGCGGGCATAGAAGGGGGAGATGGTCATGATCCTGGCGTCGTGACTCCGGCCGGAGTTGCCCGTGTAGATGTCTATGAAGCGGGCCCGGTGGTCCACCACCCCCTGCAGGTGCAGGGAGTAGTATCCGTGCCGGTTCACATACTCCAGGGCCTCCCCCGCGGCCGGGCGCAGGATCTCGATGTGTGTGCCGTCCACGGCTCCGATGCAGTTCGGGAAGCCCCCGGCCGCGAAGCCAGCCATCACAGCGCCCTGGTCCAGGAGCTGGATGGTCCTGTCGAGGAGCACGCCCTCCACAGCCTCGCACACATCCCGCACGATGCAGGCGACCGTGCTGAGCCCCACCCCGAAGTGCTGGGACACGGAGCGGCAGGAGTCGGGCGTTGCGAGGGCCCAGACCCCTATGGCCACCCGCTGGACCATGGGGATGGGCTCCCGCATGGAGGTGTGCTGCCGCTCCAGCCAGGGCGCGAGGAGCTCCGCTAGGCGCAGCAGGGTGGCCTTGCCCATCCGGAAGTGGGACCCCCACTCGGCCTCCCCCCAGTGGGCCTGGGCCCGCTCCCACCAGGCCTGGGGCCGCTCCGTGACCCATAGGCTCCGCGCTATGGGCATAGCCAGCAGCGCTGCCCGGCGGAGGGTCTGCGTTGCCCAGCGGAACCGCCTCGCGGCCCCTCGGAGCGCAGCGGGCCGGGTGAGGCTCCGGCAGGCGGCCAGCCACGCCCCCCAGGCCCGGCGCCGAGCCCTGAGCCGGCCACGGACTCTCCTGCGGGCCTGCTGGCCCCGGAGGCGCACGCCAGCCCGCAGGGCCAGGACATAGCGCAGGCGGACGGCCAGGTGCACCCTCTCGGTCAGGAGGCACAGCTGCTCAGTGTGGTCACGGTGCCACTCAGCCGCGAGCGCGAGGAACATCCAGTTCCCACCTGCCCTATCGCGCTCCATGGTGCTGGGGCCCCGGTGGGGGCTGGGAGCGCTTATGGCGGCCCGGTGCTGGTGGCTCCGCCCGGGGGTCGGCCTCGCGGGCCTGCGCGCGCCCTGTGCCGGTGCGTTCCGGCTGCTCCCGCCCCCAGCACCCCGGGCCCCCTCCCCTCGCTGTTTGTAGCGGGATGGCCTTGAAGGTGCGATTAGGCAGACAGAGAGCTCGCTGTTGTTCTCTGCAGCTGTGCCGGGCCCGCACCCCACGCCTCGCTCTGTTGTGCTACAATGTTGCGGTGCGGGCCCGTGTTCCCTGTCCCGGGGGCCGGGCCGAGCCTCTCCCGGCCCTGGGCAGTCTGTGTGCCCTCCGGGCTCCGTGTCCCATTCCCTGTTGTGCTGGACCATGGCTGGCTGCCCATCCATGGGGCTCCCGCTGTCCGGCCCCCAAGGGGCCCCCCATATCTGGGCCTTCCGCGAGACCATGTCTCTGTGCGACCTGTGGCACACCCCTGCCGTGCAGCTGCTCCTGGCCGGGCCGGGGAGCCGTGCAGGTGCCTACGAGAGCCTGAGCTCCGGGCTCCGTTACTTTGGCCATGTGGTGAGCGCCCGTGATTGCCGGCTGCATGCGGAGGCCCTGGGGCTGGCTCGTTTCCCCGAGGGGCGCATCCCGGAGGTGCTGTGCGCCCATGTGCCCTGGAGCGCCTCGGAGACCGTGTCAGCGCTGGTGGTGTGTGGTCTGGGCGCCTACTCGGAGTGCCTGGCCGAGGGTGGCCCTGCCTTGGCCGTGACCTACTTCTCCTGTGTTCACGGGGCCCGTGGGTACCAGCGCACCCGTGGGGCGGCGTTCCAGCGGCTTCTGGAGCTGGGGCATCTTCCGTGGCCCCCTTCTGCTGCCTGCTGTGTGCCGGAGCCCTCCGCGGTGGAGATGTCATCCCTGTTGGCGGTGTGGGCGCGTGTGGATGTGCAGCTGGCCCTCACCATGCCCGATCCCTTCGAGGCCTACTACCTGATCGCCCACTACATGTCCTTGCAGGGGTACCGCCGGGGCATGCTGCACTGGCCCCACCTGGTCCACCGGGCGGGCCACCCGGGCCCTGGGGCCAGCGGGGCCCCCGGCAGCGGCCCGTGAGCCCCGCGTCGCTGGCCTGCCCCCCCCGGCGTGGTGCCCCCGTGTGGGCTCCCGCCCCGGCCCGGGGGGGGGCCTGGTCCCCGCTGGCCGCTCCCGACCTGCGGACCCCACCTCGGTGAGCTCCCGCCCGCCTCGCTGCTTGCTGCTGCCCCTGGCCGTGGTCCTGGGCCCCCTCCATCCCCGTGACTCCGTGGGTGCTGCCTGAGCGTCGCTGGTGCTGCGGAGGAGCACCGCTGGACCCGGCTGCCCTGCCTGTGCCAGCCTTTGACTGTGGGGCCCCCTTCCTCCTCCTCCTGGCGCCCCTCCGCCGGCCTCGCTGTGCTTTGGGGGCCCCCAACGTGCCTTGTTCCGGGGGTCCGCCCCCCCCTCCGAGACTGCCTCTGTTCCTGTGGGGGCGCCTCCTTGGACTGGACTGGGGTGGTGTGGGGGTGGGGGTTGCTGCTGCCTGTGCCTTGCCCCTTGGTGGTGCCCCCCCTCATCCCTCCCGTTTTTCCTGGTGGGGTGTTCCGGCCGCCCCTGCCCCCCCTTCCCGACCTTTCCCTGGTGTGTGTGTGTATGTGCCCCCGGGTGTGTGGTCGTGCATTGTGTCCTGCTGCGGGTCCGCTGTGTGTGCCGGCTGTCAGCCTGTTCTCGCTCTTCCCCCCTCCCTTCCCGTTTCCCTTGTGTGGGCGTTCCCTTGTGTGCCTTGTGGCTTCGTTTGCCCTCAGGTGGCCATGTCTGTGTCCCGCCCCTGCCCGTTGCCTTGTGGGGGTTTAGCGCCCGGCGGGGGTTCGGCTGCACGTCTGTTGTGCTGCCGCGGCCCGTGATGGTGTGGCCCAGTTCCGGCCCATGTTCCCGTTCCGGCACGTCTGTTTGGGTCGTTTTCCCATCCCTGGCCGTGGTTGCGCTGTTCACCCCCCCTGGTGGTTCACTGTGGTGGACCGGCCGCCCGTAACGTCTGAAAGTACCCATAGTTAAGACTAGAGCTGAAATGGGTGCCCATCAAACTCACTACACCAACAGTGACTTTTCAGCTCTGTCCTCACTGTTTTTATCTTTCCTGGCTGTACCTAGTTCCTGAGAAATGCAGCATCAGTGGTCAGGTGACGGTAGCTGTGCTGAAGAGGTGGTGGAGCAGTCCAGAATCAGTGGGGGAGACTCAGGAGAGCACATAGAAGTCAGAGGGAGTAGTGAGAATGTCAAGGTGGTGGTGCCTGGAGGCCTTTTCCAAAGCCTGGTCTGACAAGTTGGATCCTGTACCGGTGCCAGGAGTGACCAGAAAATGCCTCAATGGCCCTATAGTTTGTCTCTAGCTAGGAGCAACATGGCAACTGCATGGGGATCTTCCCTCCCACCCCCCAGAGTATCATAGAGTGCTGTTTTAAAGAAAAAGGCAAGTTTCTAAAGTTTTGCAGGGAATCCATATGAGGCAAATGGATTATTCAAAATTAAAAAGGAGCTCAGCACATTGCAGTCCCCTGCATACTTTTTATGGGGAAGGTGCTTTGTATTTGTTTATAGCCAATATAAAAATGCCACATAAAACAAACATTTGGATTATTAAGTTTGCTTCCTTTGTTGATTCCTGGAGACACGGGAAATTACGAGGTGAATGGGAGATTATTATTTATTTATTTTAAACAAAAATTAAATCTACCTTACTTTGCACCGGGTCTTGTTTGTTTACAGAGTTTTTTGTTCTCCTTTTGTGGCTGGAAAGAAAGAAAGAAAGAAAGAAAGAAAGAAAGAAAGAAAGAAAGAAAGAAAGAAAGAAAGAAAGAAATCCTCATGCTATTGAGAAGAAAAGCAGCCGTACTCTGTGCCCATTGCCCTTCGTACTGATCAGCGTCAGCAAGTTATTTCCTTGTGTTTCCTCAGCTGTCTGCAACCACCTGTTGTCTCCTGTGTCATAAAAATTGTAAGCTACTTGGAGCAGAGGCCATCTTTTTGTGATAGGTTTATATGTTTCTTGGCAAAATGGGATCTGAGGGAGCAAACCTCTGCCATTAAAATAAAAAGCAAAATTCCCATTCACTCTAATGGTGGAGAATTGTCTGTGGGTTTCCATTGCTGAAGCTGGTTAGTACAGGGGTATGGTTACAAAGGGCTTGGGGCCTAGTGGTGAAACAAATATCTGTGTTGAATATCATCTTGATCAGTTTTGTCCAATTCACCTGATATCTGCCAAAATGGATAAAAAGTGCTGTTTGGATCCACCTTTGCTAAATATGTCTTTCAGAGTCTGAGTCATTTTTTGTTATAGGCTGTTTTTACATGGATGGGGTTGGGTGGGGGGGATGGGTGTTCTGGCACGGTGGGTGGATGTGGGGGGGTGGTCCCTTTACACGGACAGACACACACCTCCACCCATGGGGCCTCCTCCAGTTTTCCGGAGGGCTCCATGCATGTAGGTGGGTGGAGATTAATGGGCGATGGGCAGAGGTGGGTGTTACACAGCAGTATGCACACACTTCCACCCACCGCCTGCGTTGTTCACATGGATAAACGAACACCCATCCCCTCGCCCACCTCCAGTCATTTCCATGGACGCCCCCCACCAGCGGAACACCCTCCCGAACACCGAATGGGGTGGGTGGGGGTCCTTGTAAAAATGGCCATACTTGTTCAGTTACTTTTAGGGCTGAAATGAGAATAGATTTTATTCTTGCGAAAATCTTGTGAGGCTCAAGAATCAGGATTGAGATCTCGTAGACATCTTGACCTGGATTCAGATTCTCATGAGATTTCTCGCTCCCCTCACCGCCTCTCATCTAAAAACAGGGAGGAGTACTGTAACTGATTTGAACATGTTTACCCATGTGATTACCTTGTCTGGGTCTGGAAACAGATGGGCTCAAGGGAAGAGGCGGACTCGGCACAACTTTTCTGCATTCTCTTGGGTGCTCAGACTCCTCCTAGCCAATAGAATGCTCACGATCTTCCCCCTCTGTCCTGCGTTCCCCCCTCCCATCTGGAAAGGACTTCCAGATGGGAGAGGGGAGAGCTGAAGGGAAGAGGCAGGCTCAGTACAGCTCTTCAGCATTCTATTGGCTGCTGTGACTTCTGCTAGATAATAGAATGCTAAAATGTTAGCTGAGTCTGCTCCTTCCTTCTCTCCCCTCTCCCATTCCTGAAAATCTGCCATCAGAAACCTTTCCCCATTGAGGCAGCTGCCAACCTGACAAATTAAGAATGCTGGGCAGGGAACAGTGTGTCTTCCTCCTCCCACTTCCTTCTTTCACATCAGCACTGCGTATTCTGTTTTTCGAGATTCTTGCTTTTCTTGGAGAAGTATCCAGCTGATTCTCATCTTGTTTGCAAGAACGAGACGAGAAGTGTGATTCTCGTAAAGAAACACAAGAAAATGAGAATTGCGATTCAGCCCTGTTGTTTCACTTTTTTGTGCATGCCTGTGCTGGGGTCTTGAACATTTTTCAGTTATCTGATTGTACGGATATTCCATTATTCCATTATTTGGTTAATTTGTGTAAAATCAGATGTGCAGTAGAGATGTCCCTTTTTTTATTCTTTATTAGAATTAGAATGCTTTGTTATTCAATAAAGAAAACAAAAGAAAATAACAGCAAACATATTTGTTCTTATTTTGACTGTACCTTTGTTGTTTTTCATCCAATTTGGGAGAAATTTGTAGATATTGTACCCCTTTCCCAAGGCATTCTCCCAGATGAATTTCAGAAAAGATAGGATAAAGGGTCCGATTTTATAAGCAGTTGAATGTTGAAATTTGAAAAGATGTGGCACATGCATTTATGACTGTAACATCTTTGTTTTCCTTCCAATTTTGATGAAACTAGACATATTTATACTCTTCTTCAAGATTATTATAATTGTCAAATTTCATGAAAATGAGATAAAGGTATCAGATGTTATAAGCATTTTATGTGCACATGCATTCCTGGCTGTACCATCATTTTATTACATCCAGTGTGGATGAAATTTGGAAAGATTGTATCCCTCACAAAAAGGATCATACCTGACAAATTTCAGAAAAATTGGATAAAGGGTTCAAATTTTATAAGCAGTTTCACATTTTTTATTTTAACAGAAGTTGTGCAAATACTAGGTCTGAAAATTTAGAGATAAAAAAGAAAACGTCGGGACATAACTGACTTCAAGCAATAAGTCGGGGGATAGGGGATGGGGGGGGGAAGGAAGTAGTCCAGCAATCAATAGACATGATTGACACAGCCAGGCTGGCCAATTAGCATCCCAAATACATTCTGCAGCACTGTGACAAAGGACATAATTGTCCTTAGTGACTCTTTCCTAAGTTGATGCTTCCAACCTCCCAAACAAGCAGGGAGGTTGAGGTGGACATTCCATAGAATTAGGGTACATGGTTGACATTTCTGGTGGCCAGCTGGCATCATAAACCCATCTGTTAAAATCACAAAACTTACATTGCTTATAAAATTGGGACCCTTCATCCAATCTTTATGAAATTTGACAAGGATGATCCCTTGGCTGTGGGGAATAATATGGCTGAATGTAATCAAAACTGGATGGAAAACAAAGAAGGTACATCTGGAAATGTGTGTGCAAACCATGAAACAATTGATTATAAAATCTGGAGCCTTTATCAAATCTTTATGAAATTTGGTCACGGTGATCCCTTTCATGAGTGGAACAAATAGTCCAAATTACATCCAAAGTGGATGGAAAACAAAGATGTTACAGTTGGAAATGTGTGTGGAAGCCATGTATATTTAATTGCCTATAAAATCGGGACCCTTTCTCCAATATTTATGAAATTTGGCTCAGATGATCTCTTGGAATTCTCACATTCCAAAGTTTATGCAAGTAGGATGAAAATTCATTTCCCATCCAAACCAATGCAAGACAAAAACAAAAGTAAAAATGAAAATGAAAGACAATAATGAAAATAGAAATGAAAATGAATTTCAAAATGAAAGGAATAATGAAAACAAAAATCTGTGCACATCCCTAGGCGACTGGTGTGGCATCTCCCTGGTCCGGGCTGGAGTAGGAAACAGTGGCTGCCACTCTCCGGGTGAGAGGGCAGCAAGTATCAGATGTTCCTCTTACCCAGACAGATGGAAAGCCATCCCATCATCCTGCCCCCACCTACCCAGAGCTTCCCTCCCCCCGCCATGATGGGCAGCCATGTCAGCCATTGACAGACAGCAATGGCCGGCCCTTCCCCACAGCAAGGATGTCTGGCTGAACACACACATTGGCCCATTTTGGATCAAGTGGGTGACCCTTGGCCTGGAATGAGCATCTGGGACTCCTGGGAGACGCATTCCGGGCCAGCCACCTACCTGGTCTGGGACAACTTCTGGCAGTTGAGGAACACAGATGCAGGTGGTTAACCGGCTGAGGCAATCCATAGCGATCCCACATCACTTCTCTTTTCATCTTTTGTTTCAACTATTTTTGCATATTTTTGTTGGACGTTGAATAATTTTTTTTGGTTATTTGGTTGTGCATATATTTAGTTCAGTAACTTTATTTCAGCTATTTATGCATGTGCAGTAACCAAAAGTGAAGTAACGGAAGAAACAAATAAATAATTAATCTTTATTATATTAACTGAAAAATCAAATAACCAAACGGGCAAAAACTGGGGTTGGGGGGATTGATATGCAAGTATTTATTTGAGGGGGCTTTCCCACAACATTGATTTATGTGCATTATTATTTTATCCACATATTTCAGTAACTTGGGAATGCCTTCATTCACATATTTTCTATCCAATGTGCATTTTGAAAAGTGCATTACAGGGTGCCCCAAGCAGTCTTGAATAAGGACGCATTTTTTACTATGCACATAGATTGATTATGTGAATGCTGCATTTAAACCACATTCACATAATGCACATATTTTCAACGTTAGAATGCAGCACATAAAGGAATACACAGGAATCCTCTGTTAATCCTCCAGGATAACCGAAGTCCACCTAGAGAGCTGATGCTACTCCAGGCATGGCAAATGAGGGAGGGAAAGAACCTCCGGAGTGGTGGGGGAGACAGCTTCTGGTGGAGGGGAGAAAGGTAATTTCCAGTGTCCTTCCTGTAATGTTGTCTCTTTTTACACGGGCTGCGGCACAGATGGTGGTGGTTGGTGTGTGCCTCTGTCAGTGTGCGTTGGGTGGGCGGGAGGTTCTTATGGGCGCAAACCGGTGCACACGGACTTACCACCACCACCCACAGAGTCTCATTCGTTTTTCTGCATGGCTCTGTGGGTGGGTGATGGGTGTGGATGGGTGTGTGTGGGAGTGCGCCCAGCCACAACCCACCCCCCACCCAGATGCAGCACTGTTCATACATGCAGCAACCACCCATGATTACCCAGATTTATGGGTGTTCATGAGTGTTTGCCGGCCATGTAAAAAGAGCCACAGATAATATAGATAAAAGCAAGAGAAATGTGCGCACCAAACTGAATGTGGAATGTTTATAATGCACAATTTAACAATGTGCTTTATTATTATTATTATTATTATTATTATTATTATTATTATTAATTAGCATTAGCATTAGCATTAGCATTAGCATTAGCATTAGCATTTATATAGCGCAAGCGATGTACCTGGTGCTTTACAAAAAAATAAGACAGACAAGGTCCCTGCCTGAGAGCTTACAATCTAAAGACAGGGGAGGGGAGACAGGGAAGGGGGAAAAGAGGGAGAGACAAGGGATGTGACATTCATGAGGATGTGAGAACTCAGGTACACGTTCTTGGCTTGGTTACAGTAAATTGGGAGTTTACAGATAACAGGTGGGGGATAGTCCTGGGTGGGGATGATTAGCAGGAGTTCGGAAGGGCGGAGCAGAAGAGGTGGGTTTTGAGGAGGGACTTGAAGGTGTGGAGGGTGGGGGCAAGGCAGATGAGGTTAGGGAGGGAGTTCCAGGCATGCGGGGCAGAAAGAGAGAAGGGACAAAGGTGGTTGGGGAAGCAGGGGAGGCATGGGGGGTTGAGGGAGGGAATGGAAGAGAAGCAGAATGCTTGAACAGGAGTTCGGAGGGAGATCAGGGCAGAGAGGTAGGGGGAGCGAGGTTGTGAAGCGCTTTGTAAATGAGGACAAGGATATTGTGCAGAATACGCTCAGAAAGAGGGAACCAGTGGAGAGAGAAGAGGAGAGGGTGCATGTGATCAAAACGACAGACTAGGTGGATGATCCTGGCAGCAGAGTTTTGAACCGAGATGAGGGAAGAAAGATGAGATCGGAGAAGGCCAGTGAGGAGGAGGTTACATTAGTCGAGGCATAAGATGACTAAGGTGTGGATGAGAGTTTTGGCAGAGGAGACAGACAGAAAAGGGCTGATCTTAGCAATGTTGTGGACCGAGAAGTGGCAGGACTTGGCGACGGAGTCAATGTAGGGTTTGAAGGTGAGGTGCGAGTTGAAAATGAATCCCAAGCTACGGGCTTGGGGGACAGGGAGGATGGAGACTCCATTGATGGCAATTGACAGGGAGGAGGGAGAGGAAGGATTTGGAAGGAAGATAAGGATTTCAGTTTTTGCCATGTTCAGTTTGAGCTGGCGTTGAGACATCCAGGTGGAGATATCAGAGAGACAGTTGGTGAGACGAGCTTGAACAGAGGGGGAGAGTGAAGGAGTGAAGAGATAGAGTTGAGTGTCATCAGCGTATAGGTGGTATTGGAAACCGTGGGAGGCAATGAGTCTGCCAAGGGATTGGGTGTAGATAGAAAAGAGGAGAGGGCCAAGAACAGAGCCTTGGGGACCCCTGACCAAGAAGGGTAGGGAGGAGGAGGGGGAGGAGTTAGGAAGAGTTACATTGAAAGATCAGTCAGAAAGGGAGGAGTAGAACCAGTCAAGGACAGAGTCCAAGGGAGTGAAGCGATTCAAGCAGTAGCAAGTTTTTAAGTGTCAAAGGCAGCAGAGAGATCAAGGAGGACCAGAATAGAGTAAAGGTGATTGGATTTAGCTATAAGAAGGTCATTGGTGATCTTAACAAGAGCAGTTTCAGTGGAGTGAAGGGGGCGGAAACTGGATTGGTGGGGGTCAAAGGAGGAGTTGGAGGAGAGGAGGTCAAGGCAATGGGAGTAAACAACCCATTTCAGGAGTTTGGAAGCAAAAGGGAGGAATGAGACAGAATGGTAATTAGAGGGTTCAGAGGAATCCAGAGTGGACTTTTTGAGGATGGGGGAGACAGTGGCATGGTTAAAGGCAGAGGGGAAGGAGCCGGTAGAAAGGGAGAGGTTTATGATGTGCAGGAGGGGAGGGGTGATGGTTGAAGCAATGGAGGTCAGGAGGCGGGAATGAATGGAATCCAGTGGGCAAGTGGAGGGGTTGGTGGAGGAGAGCTGGGAGGAAATTTCCTCAAGGGAGACAGGAGGGAAGGAGGACAGGAGAGAGGTGGGGGGAGGTGGGAGAGGGGGGTAGTAGTAGGGGGAGAGGACTTGAACGCGATTTCCAGGCAGATCTTGTCAATCTTGAAGTGAAGAAGAGAGCAAGATCCCGAGTGGAGAGAGAAGAGGGAGGAGGAGGACCAGGGGTGGGGGTTAAGAAAGGAGTCAAAGGTGAAGAGGCGGCGAGGGTCCCGGGAGCAGGACTCAATATGGGAGGCGCAGTTAGTACTGCTGTCTAGCAAGGGAGATAGCAGAATTGAGTGACTAGAGGCAGAATGTGAAGTGGAGGAAGTCAGCGTGGTAGTGGGATTTGCACCACAGACATACTGCAGCCCGAGTGCAGGAGCGGAGATGGTGAATGGTGGGAGTGAGCCAAGGGTGAGGGTTACCGGAGTGAGCTGGGCAGGAGGATAGGGGGGCAAGGGACTCGAGGGTGGAGGCGAGAGAGGAGTTGAAGGTGGACATGGCAGAATCGGGGGAGGAGGAGAAGACTGAGGGGAGAAGAGAAGAGAGGGAGGAGGCAAAGTCCTGGGGCACAATGGTCTGCAGATCATAGAATGTACGGGGAGATGGGGAAGAGAAGGGGGAGCAGTGGGAGAGGTTGAAGGAGGAAAGGAAATAGTCAGATGTGGTCTGGGATGGGGCTTGAAGGAGAGATCGGAGACAGAACAGTTCGTAGAGAATACGAGATCAAGAGAGTGACCATCAGTGTGGGTGGGGGAGCTAGTCCAGAGGTGGAGATTAAAGGAGTAGGCTAAAGAGAAGAAGTGAGCGATGCAAGGTTGAGAGGATGCATCAACATGGATATTAAAGTTGCCAAGGATGAGTGTGGGGATATCATCAGAGAGGAATAAGGTGAGCCAGGAGTCGAACACAGAGAGAAAGGAGGAGAGGGAACCGGATGAGTGCGTGTGTGTTAGATGACAGCAATATGGAGGTGGAGAGGGGAGTAGAGGCATACGGAGTGAGCCTCAAAGGAGGGGAAGGAGAGAGAGGGGGAAGGGGTTGAAACTGGCAAGAAGAGGCAAGGAGGAGGCCTACGACACCATCCTGGGTCTTCAGAGCGGGGCTGGTGGGAGAAGGAGAGACCGCCGAAGGAGAGGGTGGCAGGGGTGACAGAGTTGGTTGGGGGAGATCCAGGTTTCAGTAAGGGCGAGAAGTTGAAGGGAGCGAGAGAATAGGGGGCTTTATTAGCAGAGGAGCGACAGTTCCAGAGGGAACAGGAGAATGGGAGTTGATCAGGGGGGAGACAGGGAATGGGGATAAGATTAGGGGAAGGGGGGTGATGGGATTGGTGGGAGATGGGCAATGGGGCAGAGGGGCAGGGGGAAAGAGGTGGGGGGAGGGGGAGAAGGTGTGGGTACATTGGAGAGAGATGACAGGCTTAGTTGGAGGCAGGAGCAGGGGGCAGAGAAGTAGAGGGAGGAGTAGGTGAGAGGGAAGGAGGAGCGGGGAGAGAGGGAGTGAGAGATAAGGACAGACAACTTGGTGGTTCAGTTACAGAGGTGTGATGGGTCTTGCAGTTGAGATGATATCTACCTCCATTGCCTCCGCCCACCAATGGCCTGCCAATGGCTCTTCGCCCTTTGGCCGCCACCCAGAGGCCACCACACTCAGGGCAGTCTCCTCCTTATGGAGTTTACCGGGGGGGAGGGGACACACAGTCACCCCAGCTGTAGGTGCTTCCAGCAGCTTCTGTAGCTGATTTTCTCCAGCCCACTCCCTCCTGCGTCCCTCAGGGCAGCCTCCTCTTTATGGAGTTTACCTTTGGGGGGGAGGGGACACACAGTCACCCCAGCTCTGCAAATGCGGAGAAAATCAGAATGTGTGAATTGGGAATAGCAAATTGTCATCTGCATCTTAAACAACCATATTAAAACAATGCAGACTTTTTTATAATATGGGAGAGCGCCTCTAGTTACCGATATTATTTGGAATTTTGACAATAACACTATTGTCCATACATAGAAAACCTACTATCTTTTTTGGCAGAATTAGGAGTGGGCTGTTAACAGCCCGAGGGAGTCCAAGTTGCCAAAAGCTGGTGAAGTAAGAAAGCTGGCATCTCTGGAGATACAAGTTGGTGTTGCCCATAATGGTGTCATGTGACAATGGAATAGTTCATAATTCTGGATGTGCAAGGATTCATGAGGGGAACGAATAAAAATGATATGGGAGTGTGCATTTCAGGGATATTAAGCTGTGAAGAAATGTGTTATTTGCCCAGAAAATTGTATGTTTGGAAAATGATACAGTATGGCTGGTACTGCTGTGCTGGGATATAATATTTGTGCATAGGGTGGGATTGCGTTGTTAAAAGGGCATGTTCCCACACTGAATGGAGGGGATGGGAGATGAACATAATGTCTATTTGCTGATGACTGCGATTATACCTCTCTCAGCTCAAAGGAGCAATGGAGAAAGAAGAGTGTTAGAGTCCATATTTGGGTCAGCATTCATGTTCTCCGATATCATGTCCAAGAGGACAGGTTAGTGATTGGGTGAGAATCTGGAGAATGGGTTGGCAGTAGGGGTGGGACTTCTGGATCTTCTGGTATCCGATACTGCCCGGTTTTTGGTGTACCGGCAGTATTGGATTAAACCCGGTAATCCGGATAATTTACCGGATTCCCCCTGTACCGGATTTTTCACATTGCGGCCATTCAAATGAATGGTTGCAATGTAAAAAAACCCACAACCCCCCCAACTTTCCCTTCCCAGTCCAGGCTCCGCGGGTGGAAGGGGGGACACCCCCCACCCACCCTGCCCAGCCTGGCTTAAAAAAAAAAAAAATTCCCCCGAAGTCCCTGCTAGTGTGGGCTCAGGGCCATTGCCGGCGACCCAGAGCCCGCACCAGCAGGTAGGTACAGTTGTACTAGGGTGATCTCTGGGCTGGGGGGTGGTTTAAACCCCCCCCACCCCAAGGATCACCCTACCTCCCCACCCAAGGATCGCCTACCTTGTGCTCCGGGCGGCGGCGGTGGTCCAAATCCGGCGGCTTTAGCACTGACTGGGATGCCGTCTTCAGTGCTACTACACCTTCCGGTGATCTTCCGGGTTTCCCCGGAAGGTCTAGTAGCGCTGAAGCCAGCAGCCACAGTCAGCGCTGAAGCTGCCGGAGTCGGACCGCCGCCGCTGCCGCCTGGAGTGCAAGGTAGGCGATCCCTGGGTGGGGAGGTAGGTAGGGTGATCTGATCCCTGGGGTGGTGTGTGTGTTAAACCATCCCCCTCCTCAGGGATTGTACCTGCTGGTGCGGGCTCCGGGTCGCCGCTGGCGACCCGGAGCCTGCGCTACTAGGGACTTAGGGTTAAAAAAAAATTTTTTTTAATCCAGGCTGGGCAGGTTGGGTGGGGGTGCCCCCCCTTTTACCCACACAGTCTGGGAGGGGGAGGTGGGAGGTTTTTTGTTTTTTTCCCCATTGATTTCAATGGGGACAGTTACCCATTGAAATCAATGGAACAAATCCGGTACCGGTAAGCCGGTACAAATCCGGCAATCCGGTTTTTTTAAATCCAGAAGCTGGGAAATCCGGTAGCCGGTAATTGCCCTGATGTCCCACCCCTAGTTAGCAGTACAGATGAAAGAAAGTGCTTGCAAAAATGGGTTTACCAGTTGAATTTCCAGTACCGGAATAGAGCTGAAAATTTCAGCTACAAATCGGTACCCAAATCTCACCAGTTTTTGATCAGGTACCTGAAATACTGATATTTCAAAATACCAACAAACCAGTGCACCAGAATACTGATTTAGTCCTGATTTTGTCCTGCATTTCAGGAAATCTTCAGGTACTATTTGGTTTTCCAGGTTATTTTGAGTATTCCAAATCCCAGTAACCAAAGTCTTGGTTTTGGTTTTTGGAGTACTTGAATGGCATTTGTGTACTGATTCAGAGACCCAAAATGAAACCCCAAAATGCAAGAGTTACCCATCAGTGTCCAATCAGGTAGACATTTCAACTCCAGTTAGTAGTCAAGTGGTCGATCTGGGGCCCTTTTGTAAAATGTGAATAGTAATATTGACAAACGTATCTTGAAAAATATCCTGTCTATAAAAACAGATCTTACAAAACTCTCTGTAAGCTAGGCAATGAAGCAAGTTGCTTAAGGATTTTGCGAATATGCTGGCAATTTTAATTTAAAAACTCTGTACAAACATCTGTCATTGAGGGTGTGCATTTTCTACCTTGGGATGGACTGAATTGCCCTTAAGCTATTTTGCAGCCTGATGACCCTATAGTGCTCAATACTCTCCTACCAACGTCATCCACCTTGGCAATCACTTTGATCATGTTCAACTCCATATTTCCTCCCTCCACTGGCTCCATCTCCCCTTTCATATTCATCACAAACTTCTTGTCAAAACTTTGGATCATCATATCCTACTCCTCCCTATCTTCCTGACCTCATTTCTCACTATGTTTTCACCCAGGGGTCTTTGTTCCTCTTCTGACACCATCCTCACCCATCCCAGAATCTCCTGCTCACTAAGTCATCTTTGCCCTTTCTCCCATGCTACTTTCAGTGCTTGGAATTCCCTCATTGAATGCATACATTTTGCTCCCACCCTCATGACCTTCAAATCTCTCCTAAAAACTTTCCTCTATGGTAGGCTTTCCCTAGCTCCTCAACCTCATAGAATACTTATGTATGATTCTCCTTACACGGTCTCATCCTTCAGGACCTCCCTTGTTCCTTGTAAGTAGTGGTGTACAGTACTTACCTTTTTTGTTTTTGTTTTATGGGTTAAATCACATCCATTTGGGGAGGGGGGGTCATAATAACCCCCTTCATTTTCATTTGATTTTTGTTTATTTTAATTAAATAAACAAAATTTTAAAAACCCACTATGCATGCGCTAGTTAGCTTCTGGGGTTGTTCTGTGCATGTGCACCTTTTTCCAAAATGTGAAGACTGGCTTCCCTTTTCCAAAATGGCACCGAAGTTGTCAGCGTCATTTTAGAAAAGGTCATGCATGCTCAGAATGGCCCGGTGCATGTGCAGTAATTAAAAATAAATAAATAAATAAATCACTGTGCATGTACAAATGGATGGTGGATCATTCTGCATATTTGCGCCCTTTTCCAAAATGGTGCTGGCAGCATTGGTGGCCAATATTGGGTAGGGGTGGGGGAGCCGGGTAGTGGGCAGGGGGCTGGGCTGCGTTGGGTTAGGGAGGGTTTGGGTATGGGTTATTTTAATCTGGGGGTTTTAGGTTGTTTTAATTGTATTTTTAGTTATGTGTTTTAAAATGTTAGCTGCCCTGAGATGCTTGTAGCAGGAGGGGGTGACATATAAATTTTAATAATAATAATAATAGTAATAATAATAATAATAATAATATTAATAATAATAATAATGCACAGAATTGCACTGGTGGACATTTTAAACTTACACACTGGTCTTTTTTGGCTGATGTTTTTTATTGAAATGAAATGAAAAAAAACCCACAAAAACACATGGAAGTGAACTTGTGTCATTTGCTTATTTATTTATATGCAGATCATTAGTTACTAAAACAAATGGGGCTCCATAATTTTTAGTAACTAATACAAACGAAATGAATTGCACACCCCTACTTGTAAGTAAGCTAAGCAGGTGCACCTGCAATTTCTCAGCTTCATAGAAGTATCCCTGTCCCTCCCTATGTGTTCTGCCTCTTGTCTCCTCTCTCTTTGTCAATTCTAGATTGTAAGCCCCTTGGGGCAGGGACCTAGGCCTAATCCTGACTTCCTAGTGCCTAGCACATTGCTGATGCTAAATAATATCAACAATAACATGGAACCTTTGCTTGAAAAAAGATTATGATCCAATACAAAATGCACGACAGTCCTAACGATGTAACATTAAAACACCAGCAGGTCTTATAAAGTAGGGATGAAATTCCGTTTCTGATCAGATTCCATTTTCAACAGATCCAGTCAGTTTGATCCAAACAAAATAAAATCTCAATTTTTCACAGGTCCAGTATGGGTATTTTCAGACGTGACGGGGCCAGTATTGGCCCCGTCACGGAATCACCTATTAATCCCCATGTGCAGCCCCTCCTCTCTTTGCTTCACTGGCTTCTCCTTCCTGAACGAATCCTGCACAAGCTCCTAGTCTTCACCTATAAAGCTCTTCACAACCTCGCTCCCCGCTACCTCTCTGCACTTATCGCCCTCCATACTCCAGCCCGTGCACTTCGCTCCTCCTCTGTCCCTTCTCTCACCCTTCCACGCCTTCCCTGCTCCCCTAAGCACCTTCGTCCCTTCTCACTTGCTGCCCCCCATGCCTGGAACTCCCTCCCTGTCCACATCCGCCTTTCCCCCTCCCTTCATACCTTCAAATCTCTCCTTAAAACTCACCTCTTTCACTCTGCTCTGTCTGACTCTTTATCCTGCTGAGCCACTATTCCTATACCTACGATCGGTTTACCCTTATCCTTGCAACATGGACCTGCCTGCTGTCATTCTCATCGTAACCAAGTCAAGTACGTGCACTTGAGACCTCGCATCTTCATGAATGTTAGACCCCTTGTCTCTCCCTCTGTTCCCCTTCCTAAGTCTCTCCCCCAGCTCCTGTCTCTCAGATTGTAAGCCCTAGGGGCAGGGACCGTGTCTATTTTATTACTTTGTAAAGTGCCAGGTACACTGCTTGCGCTATATAAATGTTTGTTAATAATAATAATAATAATAATCCCCCACCGGGATCAAAATGGCACGGCCAACAGATGTGCCGACTGATCCCGGAGGAGAATTGGTAGAGGGGGCCGGGTTGCGGGGCTCAATGTGCGGCCGCACAGCTCCACCCCTCCATGCTTCCTAGGCTGCCCGCCCTCTGGGAGATGGGCGCGTGCCATGGGCAATGCGACTGCAGCGCCTGCCCACTGCCCGGGCCATTGACCACGGCCCGGAATCAGCAACAGGCACGGCTGCTGATTCCGGGCTGTGGTCAGGGAACAAACATTATTATCCCACCGCTCAATCATGGTGAATTCCCCGTGGTTGAGCATGGGAACGTCACGTCTGATGGTCCGGGCAGGACCGCTGTTTGTGTGGTCAAAGAGATTCCTGCCCGTGATTCACGGGGGTGAACATCTGGTGGGAATCTCTTGTTGGGCCAACAGACGTTATGGTCCCTTGCTCACCATGTGGGCATTCACCGTGATTGAGCGTGGGATCATAACGTCTGAAAATACCCTATGATGCCACCATTTTGTTCATGCGCAAAACGACCGAGCACCATTTTGTCCACGCACGAACAAACAAATGAAATTCTGATTGGAAATTCCAATCAAATGGGAATTTCCGATCGGAATTTCACCAGCCATTCAGAAAATGAAAGGGCCGCTTTGAACCACTGCTAAGATACAGCAGATGACTGCAACTGAAGGTCTGCTAAACATCACTAAAAAAGCCACTTATGTCAAGTGGGACACCCTAATGCCTGCTCCGAAGATTGCCAGTCATACTGAGTAAAAATCACAAACATCTCCCTTAAGTGGTTCAGAAAGTTTTAATCTACTTGCCCACAACTCTGTCATGGCTCAAGACATGATTTGATATACATCATTTAGTTAGAGGCAGGGAAGAGACTTTCCGCAGAAACAAATATTAGTTCTGTTGCCAGTCTTCCTCAATGGGTCTTTAGCACTCACGCGACACTCTCTTATTAATTTAAGATATAAATGTAAGTGAGTTAAAAAGAGTCATTACCCTTAAGCAGAGCATTAACTGTTGTCACTAATAAATAATCCCCAAAAAAGATTTTGTCCGATTTTATATCCTTTTTTCCGCACTCCTTAAGTGGAAATTTTATTAGCATCATTGAAGGCGACATAAAACAGAAGACCCAAGTCAGACCTAAATGCAAATTCTTCATGTGATTTTCATTACATTGTAAATAGACGAGAACAAAAGATAAAAATAAACGTGTAACTGGTGTGCCAGATCCAGGCACTAGGAAGGGGAGGGCAGCCCTGGTGGGTTTAGGTTGAGGAACAGAATAAATGTTGACCCCTCTGACCCTTCTAGCTATCGTCCTGTCTCACTCCTTCATTTTGCTTCCAAGCTGCTTGAACGTGTTGTCTACTTCCGCTGCCTTGACTTCCTATCCTCCAACTTCTCCCTTGACCCCCTCCAATCTGGCTTCCGCCCCCTTCATTCTACTGAAACTGCTCTCGCTAAGATCACCAACGATCTTCTGGTGGCTAAATCTAAACGTCTCTATTCCATTCTTGTCCTCCTTGATCTCTCTGCTGCCTTCGATACTGTTGACCACTCACTCTTGCTGGATTCCCTTCACTCCCTTGGCTTTTGTGGCTCTGTCCATAACTGGTTCTCCTCCTACCTCTCTGACCGCTCCTTTAATGTGTCTCTCTCCAACTCCACCTCCTCCTCCTTCCCCCTCTCAGTTGGTGTTCCTCAAGGCTCTGTTCTTGGCCCTCTCCTCTTCTCGATCTATACCTCATCCTTAGGCAAACTCATTGCCTCCCATGGCTTCCAATACCACCTCTATGCTGATGACACTCAACTCTATCTCTCTACTCCCTCTCTCTCTCCCTCTGTTCAAGCTCGTCTCATCAACTGTCTCTCTGACATCTCTACCTGGATGTCTCAACGTCAACTCAAACTCAACATGGCTAAAACTGAACTCCTTATCTTCCCCCCTCATCCTTCCTCTCCTTCCTCACTGTCAATAACTATTGATGGAGTCACCATCCTGCCTGTCCCCCAAGCCCGTAGCCTAGGCTTCATCTTTGACTCAGCCCTTTCTTTTAAACCCTACATTGACTCTGTTGCTAAATCCTGTCGCTTCTCCCTCCATAACATTGCTAAGATTCGCCCTTTTCTCTCTGTCTCGTCTGCCAAAACTCTTGTTCATGCTCTGGTCATCTCTCGCCTCGATTACTGTAACCTCCTTCTCACTGGCCTTCCCCGGTCTCACCTTTCTCCCCTCATCTCTGTCCAAAACTCTGCTGCCAGGGTCATCTACCTCGCCAGTCGCTTCGACCATGTGCAGCCCCTCCTCTCTTCGCTTCACTGGCTTCCCCTTCCTGAACGAATCCTGCACAAGCTCCTAGTCTTCACCTATAAAGCTCTTCACAACCTTGCTCCCCCCTACCTCTCTGCACTTATCGCCCTCCATACTCCAGCCCGTGCACTTCGCTCCTCCTCTGTCCCTTCTCTCACCCTTCCACGCCTTCCCTGCTCCCCTAAGCGCCTTCGTCCCTTCTCACTTGCTGCCCCCCATGCCTGGAACTCCCTCCCTGTCCACATCCGCCTTGCCCCCTCCCTTCATACCTTCAAATCTCTCCTTAAAACTCACCTCTTTCGCTCTGCTCTGTCTGACTCTTTATCCTGCTGAGCCACTATTCCTATACCTACGATCGGTTTACCCTTATCCTTGCAACATGGACCTGCCTGCTGTCATTCTCATCGTAACCAAGCCAAGTACGTGCACTTGAGACCTCGCATCTTCATGAATGTTAGACCCCTTGTCTCTCCCTCTGTTCCCCTTCCTAAGTCTCTCCCCCAGCTCCTGTCTCTCAGATTGTAAGCCCTAGGGGCAGGGACCGTGTCGATTTTATTACTTTGTAAAGTGCCAGGTACACTGCTGGCACTATATAAATGTTTGTTAATAATAATAATAATAATAATGTGCACCCAACCAGGCTGGCCGGTGAGCACTTCCATCCCCCACCCACTAGGGATGTGCAAACAGATCGCGGTTCGGGTTCGGTCGTTCAGTTTGGTCCGGTTTGGTTCGGGCGTTCGGTTCGGGCGTTTGCGTCAGTCGCCAAGTTCAGGTTTGGCCATTTGGTTCGGTCATGTTTGGTTCGGGCGTTCAGAAAAAGATATCACGAGATCCCATGATCGCGTCAGAAACTGGAAATTTGAGTGCTTGCGGAGCTGTGTGGTGAGAGAGTGTGTGTTTGGCTGGCTGGCTGTTCAGTTCATGTGCTTTGGCTGTTTGTGTTTAGTTTGGCTGTGTTGTTTTGACTGGTTGGTGAGTGTTGGTGGGTGACTGTTCTTCGTATGTGTGTTGGAGTGAGTGGCTGTTTAAAAAAATATATTAAAAAAAAAGAAGACTGTTGTCTTAATTCAACACCTGGGGGCCAACGTGTTGCTCCCGGAGCTGGTGGTGATGGAGGAGGAGGAGGGGGTCTCTGTCCCAGCCCTTGGACCTTCGGTGGTGGTGGCCGGCTGCTCTGATGAGGAGCATGTGGAGGGCACAGGAGGTGATGCCAGGTTTGTAAACTTTTTTTTTACTTTGAGGACAAGAAAGGCTCTATCCGTTAGAGCAAGCTTACTGGTGTGCGGGTGGTAAGTGGGTGTTAGGCATCAGTCAGGCACAAACAGTGGGCAACAGCGGGTAGCAGCGGATGTCTGCCACAGAGAGAGAGGGTACTGTAGTGTGGGGGACTCTTCCAGTAGTCAGGCATGAGCACGAGCAGCACCCCCACCCAAACATGTGCCTGTCAACCATCCCTAGCATGGGTCTCCACTCTCTAGTTGCCATCCCTACCTAGCACTCCCAAATAATGGCAGGATATGCATCTTTCAGCCAGGGTCTTTCCAGTTTCCATCCCTAGTGCCCCAGGGAGGGCAGGATTTGCACGTGCCAGCCAGGGTCTCTCCATTGCTATCACTCCCTAGCAGCACCCCAACGAGGGTAGGATTTGCATGTGCCAGCCAGGGTCTCTCCATTGCCATCCCTAGCGCCCCAAGGAGGGCAGGATTTGCACATCCCAGCCAGGGTCTTTCTAGTTGCCATCCCTAGCGCCCCAAGGAGGGCAGGATTTGCACATCCCAGGCAGGGTCTTTCTAGTTGCCATTCCTAGCACCACAAAGAGGGAAAGATTTTCACGTGCCAGCCAGGGTCACCGTCTCCCGTTGCCATCCCTATCAACCCAAGGAGGGAGGACTAGAGGCATCATCATAAAATGCATGATATTACCTAGGTGTCGTTTATGTGTTCCTGTTTCAGAGAGGAATCGGATGCTGGCGCTGGTGCCACACCACGCAGGACAAGGCGGAGGTCACCAGTGTCACCCCCAGACAGTGGGCGGACAAGGTCCGATGTCTGGCAGTGGTATGATAAGGAGAACGGGTTCGCTGTCTGCAAGGCACGGGGGCTGGAACAACATGGTATGCATTGCCCTCTATGAACTGTTAGGAACGGAAGTCCCCTGCAGAGAGAGATTGGCCACCCACCCACTTGTGGAGACAGAATGCAGGCAGGGCTTGACACAGACCATTGGTCTGACACAGTATGGCACTTCTTATGTTACTATCTTTTTATGCTCCCTTGCCATCTCATCTTGTTGCTGCTGAAACTGCTCCTGCATGCGATTTGTTTGTACAAATTCATTTTTTTAATCTGACCACATCCTGTCCGTGTTCTCCAGTAGATCTTTATAAAACTGTCTATCCGAATGCAGCAGATCTAGACGCAACGTCTGATCTTCAGCCAGCATCTCCCACTCTTCGGCCATCATATTTTGAATTGTCTCTAGAAGGGTATCCAGCATGCTTCCCTGCCTCGTTGACCATGCGTTCCGCAATGTCGTCCCTCCTTTGCCTTCATCTCTGATAAAATCGTCTGGATCTTTCAGCTCCTGTGCCCAATGCAGGCAGCCGTGCATTACGAGGAGGGAGTACGACAACATTTCTTTGTGCATCAACCTGCTTTGGGTCCTCTAGCTCCTCTTCAGAGTTATGATTCCCTTATGGAGGCACTAAAGTACGGTAAAATATAAAACAAGACAAGAAGTAAAATAAATCTGGAGATGCAGACATTCTCATTTCCTTCCTAGGAGATAAAATTATATATCTGCCTTTCTTTTTCTCTGTGTATGGAACAAGGGGTTATGTGTGGGAGGTTCATTAACTGAGGTACACCTTTTGGATCGCAAAGGAAGTTCCCATAAGAAAACAAGCCTGATGGAAACCTGTACTTACTTTTACATTTATGGCCCCATACCAACCCCAACCACGAACCAACAAATTTACGAAGCATACATGCAGCATGCACATTGCATAAAAGCCCACATTAACATCACAAAAATAAACAACACACAACTCACCTGTCTCTGGCACTGTACCCTCCATCCGGCTAGTTCCTTGAGATTCATCAGGATTACCCCTTGCGTAATCACCAACATTTGTTTCATCAGAGTCAGTATCAGGAACCATGACCTCATAGGTCCACTCATCCTCATTTTCTTGGCTGAGTTCTAAGTGTGATATTTGAGTTGCGAGCCTGCCCTGTGGGTTGCCATTGCCTCAATCCACATTACCATCACCCAGTAACTGCTGTAACTGGTACTCATGCGGCTGTATCTCAAGCCTGGGATGCATAGCATCTTCATAGTTTCCGACTAACACATCAGGGTCAATTGCTTGATCTCTGTGGAAAATTGCTGCTAATTCTTTCTCAAAAGGGACAGTTCTTTTACATCTTCCAGATCTGCTTAGATGATCCTTTAGTTCCTTGTAGCACCTTCTGAGGTCTTTTGCTCTCTGCCTACACTGCTGCATATCACGCTCATATCCCATTTGCTTCATGCCCTCAGAAATCTGTCTAAAAATTTACTCATTCCTGTGTGCGTTTCTGAGTAGCTCCTGCACACCGGGATCCCCCCAAATTCTTATGAAGGCTCTGGTTTCCTCTGGTTTCCAGGTCCGGCCCCTCGCCTTCCCTCTTTTCGATGCACATCCTTCAGTGCTCGCTGACATGTTTGTACCTTCTGCCATTGTGGCCAGCTTCTCTAAGCACTGTTTGTGACAGCTGATCATTTGCCACTCAGCAAAAAAACATGCGTCGAACTCATCGGCCACTACTTCCGGTTACAATTCCGGAAAACAACCCTCATGCCCTGCGTTGCAGTCTAATCAGTCATGTGACTGGATGTAGGTGCCAACACGCCGCGCACCATGTTTACACACGATGGGGACAGGGTGTTCACCATCAACACCGGAAACGAACCCGCAAGAAACAGGTGAGTACAAAACGTGTTTTCTGGGTGTCCGTTGGGTGTTCACATACGTGTCAAAAATGTCACGCTGTACACAAATAACACCTGTAGAGTGTTGACTGCATGTTTTCTTCCCCCAAGACCCTTCCCCTGTTGCATGTGAAAGTGGCCATAAACTGTCAAAAAGCAAGGGAAGGTCTGTACAGAAAACCATTGGTTGAAACAGAGCAAACAAGCAACAGATGCAAACCCAGAAATAAACCAGAAGTGTTGTAAATCAGTAAACTGCTTGGCACCTTTCTGTCATGGCCACGCCTTTCCAAGAGAATTCATGACATCCAAGTGTTCATATTTGTGAAGGTCACGCCCAGGTAGGTGAAAGATTTAACCACCTTAAACTGGCCCGGATTTGTTGTCCAATAACTTGGAACAGTCACTTACAGTCTAGGGCTGCTAAAGCCCTGACTGCAGTGCGAGCCCTAAATAGGGCAATAATTCTATCAAGGGGGGGTCCCGCTGTCCACTTTTTGGAAGGTCTACTATGGACAGGTACCCGTGTCAGCTGCTTTTGGTTTGGAAATAATCACATACCCTAATATAGTTATGTTAGAGAGGATTCAAAACCTCTTTTTGTGCCACGTACTTCAAGTAGGGAAGTCTGTCCCTGGAACTGTCTTAAGGGCTGAAACAGGCATGGAGTCAATAGCTGTATATGCCCAGAAGAACTTTATAAGATATTGGCTCAGATCAGGAATCCCACTCCAATGTCTTAGGGAGGAGCTCTTCCATACCGGCCAGCGGATGTATCCCTGGCTAGTTTATTTGGTTGTATTACTTAAAGGATTGGGTTTTTCTTTTAGTTATTTTTTGGGAAACAACTTGGTGACCATTCAAAGGGAGATTTTGATTAGGATTAGAGATATTGCTTGTCAAAATGACCAAAGTATTTTACGACAGTGGAGGGTAGCACCATGGTTGGGCCAAGTTAAGGTTAATTGTACCTTTGAGCCCTACTTGGACGTTCTCCTGGATAGGAAGCTTCGACACTGTTATTCACTTTTACGATTTCAACAAATCCAAACTGCTGTCCTTGAGGGCAGGTACAGTAAGGTGAGCTATAACACGAGACTTTGCTCGTGTAGTTTAGCTGAAATTGAAACCATGGAGCATTTCGTTTTGCGGTGCCCTTATTATGGCAATTTGCGTGCGGTTTGGGTGGTGCCTTACTGAAGCCTGCCTATAAACTGGATGTCGCCCAGAATTTTAAACATCTTCTTACCTTAACGGATAGGACAAATCTGATTGCATTGGCAACCTTTATTTTGTTGGCATCTAAACAAAGGGCTGCAGTTAAAATCAACATCAAAACCAGAGTCTAAAATAGGTAGGCTGTTTTTAGCCCTAAATTCAAATTTTGTCCCAAATCTAAATGTGTTATGATATGCTTAAGTGCATTTCTCTTATGGCAGTTTGGACTCTTCAATATTTGGCTGGATTAGTAATTCTTTGAACTAACCTTATTGTTATGTTGATTGGATCTATGGGACTGTCTTACTTGAATGTTGGTAAATTGTAATTGGAAGTTGTATATCTCAATTTGTATTTGCTATATTGTATTTTGTTTTTAGGCTAAGGCTAAGGTGAAAGCCAATGCCAAATAAACTAAACTAAACTAATTAATGACATCACAACACTCTGAAGAGTATGTGGTCATGACAGATGAATGCAGGACAATCACTTCTCTCTACTGTTTCCTTGGTTGTTCCATCCTCTGTGGTCCAGTTCATGTGGAAATCTCAGGCAGTACAAGGAGTCAAAGACTCCTTGTCTAGTTGTGCCAACGCCAATGACCAGCACCCTAAAATCATGAAATGACTAAAAAACCATAAGGCTGGGTTTTGTTTCTTTGGTGATTGTTGTTCTTAATAAAAAAATGTAAGTACTCTGAATTCAGGTATATACGTCTGGAACTGTTATATATGCCTAAACACAGCTCTGTAGATTTGTATAAAGCTGTACATTGGTGTACAGGGCTGCATGTTTTCTGCAAACCAGATATAAATTATGAAAATTATAGCAAAACTATGCAAATTATGCAAATGTATACATATTTCCAACAAATTTCTCCTCCCCCCCTCTCCTTCCATACCTTTGAGGCTCACTCCGTGCTCCTCTACTCCCCCCCCCATCTACATGTTGCTGTCATCTACCGTCCCCCTGGTCCTCTCTCTTCCTTTCTCTCTGACTTTGAGTCTTGGCTCACCTTCTTCCTCTCTGTTGATATCCCCACTCTCATCCTTGGTAACTTCAACATTCATGTTGATGAAACATCTCAGCCCTCAGTCTCTCGCTTCCACTCCCTAGCCTCCTCCTTCAACCTCCACCTTTGGACCAACTTCCCCACCCATACTAATGGCCATTCTCTTGATCTTGTCCTCTCTAGAAACTGCTCTGTCGCTGATCTCTCCTT
>QEPC01003849.1:135345-150400 GCA_003113815.1 Sphenodon punctatus | reverse complement strand
CACCTCCCTTTCCTGTCTGGGTGTGTGTGCACCCGGGCACGTGTGTTTGTGCTGTGTGTTCCACTATGTCCTCACTGTCTGTGTGCCTGTTTTGTGTGGTACCTGGGTGGCTCTTCTCCCTCTCCCCCCTCCCTTCCCATTTCCCTTGTGTGGGCATTCCCTTGTGTTCCTTTTGGCTTTGTTTGTCCTCAGGCGGCCATGTCTGTGTCCCACCCCTGCCCGGTGACTTGTGGGTGTTTTGACCACGGCCGGGAATCAGTGTCATGTCTGTTGCATTGCCCCGGTCTGTGATCTGGCAGCCCGATTCCCTGCCGTGGTCCATCTCCCGTCATGTCTGTTCCAGGCTTTTATTGACCATGGGGGGTGGTTGTTCGGTTCACCACTGCTGGGAATCCACTGTGGTGACTCCGCACCGTGTAACGTCTGAAATCACCCCAAGAAATTTGTACCGGGACTGAGATTCTGGTCCCAGTTCTTGACTTCTCAGTATTTCTTGTGAGAAGCTAAAGTGCTCTTCGTTTCAACCCTAGTCAAAACCAGCACCTTGAATCATGCCCCGACTGCTATTGGTAGACGGTACAGACTGTGGTGAAATGTGCACCTGACACCTACCCCTACCCCTTGCAGAAGATGAGCTGCTGCATTTTCTTGTGGGGAATCCTCCCTTGGTGCAGAGACCTAGAGTCAATAACCACTGACGTCCCTTCCAGTTTTATGACTCTCTGGTACGTTCACTGTCAAGTATTACAACTGCAGGAATGTTTGTTGCTGAGTCCCCATTTTGCTGCATGTAATTTAAGGGTCTTCTACAAGGATCTTATTTCAAGAACCTAATTATAAATGAGCTGGAAAAACAACATATTCCCGGGTTAATCGGGAGATATCTTGTTGTGCTCCTGCTGCTGCAGTAATTCACATGCTCCTTTGATGCTTGTAAAATTTTAGCCTGTCATGCTTGTTAATTTTTTTTTTAGTATTTTAATGTACTATCAAATTATATCTTCCTCAGTGTTTTATGTATTTATTTATATTTTACGATGGCAAATAATGCTTGTAAAGTGTAACAAGAAGCAGTTTTTTTATTTACCTAGTGGGGAAGCTTGTTGTATGCAGCATCTATCAAGCAATGTTTCCAGAGAGAACAACGTAAAGTTTTCCAAGGCTCGTAGCTCATTTCCATGAATGCGTTTAAACTTCACTAACTCGTTGTGGTCAAGGGCCATGGATGCTTGGGCAAAGCAAGGACCGAGTGCTGTTAGACTTGGAAACTAGGAAATCAGACAAACCGTAAGAATGGAAGGCACTTCCGTACCCCTGCACACGAAAGCAGGGAGAACACCACGTGTCCTGTTACCCCATCTCCTTTACCCTCACTCCTGAACCCATGCAGTGAGCACCGGCAATAACCGGTCTATGTCATTGGGTTCACTGTGTTCCCCTTTTCCTGAGCTCCCTCTTACAGTGCTTAAGAGTAAGGACCAGATTCAGCTAGTCAGTGCCATCTCAATCCCAGAACTGTTTCTAGTCGAGAAATAGTTTGTTAAAAATTCATTGCACATGCACAAAATGGTTAACCCTATCCCTGCCTGCTGAAAGGCTGGCCAGATAAAAAGGTCTTACATAACCTTTTGAAGATGCTCAGGATTGGGTTTTGCATAACCTCCGGGGGAAGAAAGTTCCAAGAAGGGAGCCATTGAGAAAGCCTTTCTGTGTGCCCGTGTTTTCTGACCCTGGTGCAATGGTGGTATTTGCACTGGGACTGATCCTAAGCTCTGCGGACCAGCGTGTAGAGTACACACAGCATGCACACGAGCTGCATGCCCCCCATCACAGGTCCTACAGCATGTGCAAAAATCATGCAGTGGCACACACAGAGCTTGTAATTGGCCCCAATGGGGAACCCACAAATCTGCATATTCATTTTGGCCAAACTTTAGAATTATGAACTTTATACCAGCTCTCAAAATGTCTTGGGAGCACCTATGCACCCACAACAGTGCTGATCCTCCCTTTGTGCATTGCAAGCATCCCTGCTATGAAGACTATGACATGTGTTCAAACTGTGTGCAACATGTACACATGTGAACATGTGTGCACACATGTAAGCTGTGCATATTGAGGTTTAGGATCAGCTCCTATGTTTGTTGCAATACAATCCAGGGTGTTCCCCATCCCCTGCCCTTACATCTGCCGTATTTAATCATTGCCCAACATCTGCTGATTGTAAACTGGCTGTCTACAGCAAGCCATCAACAGAAGGAGCCAAAGCCACCCTCTTTTATCTGCATATTGAACATTCACTGGCACAGTGACCATCTTTGGTGGGGACTGAAACCTATTTTGAGGGGAAATATGGGTTGGATCCAGGTGGATATTTTGGATTAGAGCTGAAACAAGAATCTACTTTTTTTCTCTCTCTCCAGAGTCTCATGGGATTTTGTACCGGGAATTGATATCTCCCAGTATAAAATCCCATTAGTTTTATCGGGGTGGGGGAAAGAACTGCTCATGCACAAACGGGCACCAGGACCGTTCTGTGCATGTGAAGCCTTTTATCAAAATGGCACTGGCAGTATTGCTGCCATTTTGGAAAACATGGCCACCTCATCAGCACAGAATGGCTGACCTTTTCCAAAATGGCGGTGATGTTGCTGGTGCCATTTTGTAATGTGCAGAACTGCCCTGGCAACCATTTTGTGTTTGCACAGTTCTATTTTTTGCCTGTTTCATTTTAACCTGTTTCTCAATGAGAATTCATTTGAGATGCTGTTAGTTTCTCAGCTCTTTCTTGTTTGTCAAAACGATCCAATAACCGTGATTCTCATCGAGAAACATGAGATTCACAGAACTTATTTTCAGACCTATCTGGATCCTAGCTGAATATTTAGGGATGGATGAGCGGTTTTTGTTTTGGTTAGTATTTCTCTAGAGTCAGAATATTTGAAATCCAGAATTTTAGTGAGCGATTTTTAAAGAACTTAGAACAGCAAGGAATTTGTGGTGGAAGGGTTTCTTTCAATGCCAAATCTAACCGTAGAATCCATTTACATGTTATGCAACTGATTAATCAATGTTTTGAAGTAATCGTCATACTTTTTGATAACTGTATCGAGATAGATTAGGCTTAAAGGCAATCAGATTGCTGCAGAATGAAGTAAAATTGATGAACTGGTTTCCAGCAGGTGAATGTTGCATGCGGACACTGGATTTGCCAGTCAGCTAACTTTAGGAACACAGCGGTTGCTAATAGCAACAGAGCTAGTCACTTGGAGAGGCGAATGACATTTCTCACTCTGCATTGCTCTGCATTTCTAGTGCCTCGCTTGGAAAAGCCCACCGTGGGGTAGTGTTTGTTCTCCATTTGTAAGTAAAGCTTATCTCCCATCTTGAGGTGGCTGGGAACTAATTTGCCATATGCTGCAAAGCAGAGCTGTACACAATCGCCGGATATTTGCATTTGCCAAGTAAGTATTTGTACGAGTTGAGCTTTGGATCTTAACACCCTTCTCCCAAGCCCCCAATGCCTCGAGGATCCTTGATTCTGGTATATGTACACCTGTGAGGGAATAACATTCCTCAATTTCAGGGATTTTGTGCCATATTTGATTTCTCTTCTACATTTGATGCTGCTGATCAGGCCATTCCTCTTGATATCTTCTTTACCTTGAGACTGTACAATGCCATCTTCTTCTAGTTCTTTTCCTGACTATCTGATTCATTCTATGACCATCATTTAATCTGTAAATGTTGGGTGGAAACAGAAGTGACAGTGATACAGCGGCAGCCTGAACCACAGTGGGTCGGGAAGCAGCAGCAGACACAGTTTGGACTGAGCCACACAACAAATGTGCTCATGGCTGGCTTCCGGGGAAGGCGGGGCGATGCACAAATGTGTGCTTGGATGGCCCCTCCCCAGCACTGCACCCAGAGTCCTGGCCCCCACCATGATGGGCATCCATGGAAGTCAATGAGGCCAATCCCAAGCCCTGCATGTGATGTAGGCCCTGTGCTGGGATTGCATATATGCAACCATTAGGGGAGATCGTGAGGGGGTTTCAGGGCATGCAGTGTCATGAGTATGCTGATGAAACTCAGCTCTACCTCTCCTTTTCCATCGACCCAGGATATGCAGTCTCTTTATTTTCCCAGTGACTGTCAGCAGTGGGGGCTTGGATGAGATCGAGTCATCTGCAATTGAATCCTGACAAGACGGAGGTGATGTTGGTGGGCGAGGGCTTGGGGGACCTGGGGGTGGTTGAATTGCCTCTTGTTGGGCGGGTTCACCCTCCCATTGTCTCTGAAGTGCGGAGTCTGGGTGTGGTCCTCGATTCGCGGCTCAGTCTGGAATCTCAGGTTGTGGCCGTGGTGGGGAGCGCATTTAAGAAGTTACATCTTGTCTGGCGGCTTCGGATGTATCTTTCAGACTCTGACCTCGCCACTGTCATCCATGCCTTCATCACCTCGAGGCTGGATTACTGCAACACGCTCTACGTGGGGCTGCCCGAGAAGCTGGCCTGGAGGATGCAGCTGCTGCATAATGCCGCGGCCCGTCTCCTTATGGGGGCGGGTCGCAGGGAGCACATGATACCAGTGCTCCGGGATCTGCACTGGCTGCCTTTAAAGCACCGGGCCAGGTTCAAGGTACTGGTTTTAACCTTTAAAACCCTCCATGGCCTGGGACCTGCTTATCTGCAGGATCGCCTCACTCCCCATGTGCCCGTGCAACCCTTGAGATCGTTCCATGGGAGTCTTCTTGGAGGTTCCCCGGGCAAGCCGGGTGGCCACTGATGTTAGATCTTTTTCAGTGGCTGCCCCTGTGCTGTGGAATTCTTTCCCAAAGGAGGCTCGGTTGGCTATTTTGTCACGTATGTTAGACATGGCTGTTCCATCAGGCTTTTGGCAAGGGGGAGGGGTGGGAGGGGGTTCCTCGCATATTGTATTTTTAAATTGTATAATTTTGAGGGGAAATATGGGTTGTTTAATATTTTTTTTATTGTTTTATTGATTGTTGTTCACCAGCCTGGGCTGCTCTGTGGGCAGGAGGGCGGGATATACATTTTAAATAAATTAATAATAATAATAATAATAATAATAATAATAATAATAAATAAATGCCACCTGTGCTTCACATGCTAGTCCACGGGGCTTGGTATCAGCCCCACTGACAGCCAACTATGGTGGTCGACCATGAGTGATCCGATCCAGCCCGTGTCTGCTGGAACACAGAGGACATGGTAGCCCACTGTGCCTGGTTTGGCCTGATAGGGTGGACTTTAGCCCCAGGCTGTGACCTGAACATAGTCTGTGTGTGAGAACCAGGGCTAGCCACCGCCACAACCCAGGGTAATCCTGGGCCAACATCTGGCGGCACCTGCACAAACATGCAGCTGAGATCTGGTGCAAAGTACGTCAAAGCAGAACACATCGTCCCAAACTCACATCTGATTTTCCCATAGTCTCATGTTGCATGCAGGTTATCTCTTGCCAGTCTGTAGCATATAGGCAATGAATTCTGTCTTGCTTTAATCTCAGCAATTATTATGGGAATTGGCGCTTGACCAAAATTCTCAAGGCATTGGGGAACTACACTGGAATGCACTGCAAATTAGCTAGTGGGATGATGTCATTCTCAGCTCTTTCCCAGGGCCTTGAGACCCAATGTCTCCGCTTCAACTCATCAGGTGTAATTGAAATGGATAGCTTTCCTGCCTCTCCCTTGCCTTGCCTCACCCTCGGTAAGGCAATCTGTTTAAAGGGGGCCCTCCAAATGTGCAAGCAGAGCAGAGGTGGTGCAGGCTGTCCCTGCTCCACGGCTGCCTCACTGACGTTACTCCGGAACATCCAGGAGCACCACCAGCGGAGCAGGCTATCCAATCCTGGGGCACTGACCAGAGACAGGGCTTCTATCTGTCTGCTCAGTGTACGTGAAAAGCCACTGCAGCCCTGCTCTTGGCTGGGGGTTGCCCCATTAATACCATAGTGTTGTGGGCAATCTGACAGCAATGCTATGGGGAGGTGCCATGAAGGTGGACCATGGGCCACAGAAGCTGCTGGGTCCAATTTACATGGACCCAGGCATGGCTGTAAACCGGCAGATGCCAAGGTGCACCTCCGGATTTTCCGTGTGAAAGAAGTACCCATTGTGCAATCTCAACCTATAAATCAAATTATGGAAGTCCTGGGGGAAAAAACAAACCAAGAAATCCTAGCCTGCTCTACGATGACTGAATTATGATTGAAGAATTTAGGTTGAGTTCCTGATTTTTTACACTGTCTAATGTACCTGTGGATTATTCTAAAATGGAAATGATTATTCACGGTGGATATCAAAGCTAGTGCTGAAATAAGAAGCAACTTTTTTCTCATGAAAATATCACAAGAATTGAGAATTGTCACTGAGATCTCGGTACAATCTCAATAACAGACCGAGATCTTGGTCAAGAAATTTTTCTGGAAATACTATTTACTGTTACCATTTACCACAGTTACCATATACCAATTTAACTTGTACTGCTTACTGTGTACCTCATTCATCCCAGTAATGCGTATGGGTAAAATGCAAAATGGCATTTTGCGCATGCACATTACTGGGATGAACGTGATACACTGTAAGCAGTACACGGTAAATCAGTATATGGTAAATGGTAAATTGCAGTAAATGGTAAACAGTATTTTGAGAGAAATTTCTCAGCCGAGAAATGTCAAGAATCAGCATTTTTCTCGATTATCGTTTCTTGCCTAAAACGAATTGAGAACCATGATTCTCAATGATAATAGACAAAAACTTGAGATCGAGTTTCAGATCCATATCTGATAAATTCCCCTGATTTGATCTGGTTTCAATGACGTCGGTACAAACCTCTATTCGTTCCTGCTTTGTTTGATGTTCATTCCAGGCATTCTGGTGTGATTATTGTGTTTATTTCAGTATCTCTGTTATTTTGAGTTGGTCATTATTGTATTTCAGTTACTTTGCTTTTGTTATGAATAGCACTATTTCACATGTGCAATATCCAAAGTTAAGTAACTGAAGTACAAAAATGACTCGAAAGATCCCAAAATATCAAAATTAATGAAGTAGAACTGAAACAATGATTCATGACAAATGCCATTGCCAATTTTCGGATCATTCAGAAACACTTTTCCATTCCCTTAGGTTTCTGTTCAGCATTTTTGGAAGTGTCGATAGTGATGGCAAAACTGACAAAAAGATTAGCAAAACTCGAAAAGTTACCATGAAAATGGCAAAAGTGCCATAAAAGTGTTGTAAAATGTCCAGAAAGTGTTAGAAAGTTGCCAGTGAAAATACTGAAAGGGCAAATGACCAGAAGCGGGGGATCCCTGATGCAAAAAATAGCATGAAGGTTCCTGGAAGGACAAAAATTTCATGTCGATTTGGGAACCAGCTTTTCACCAGTTCTAAGATGAAGTAACCTAATTGGAATGTGCAAATAAGAGGATATGCAAAATCCACTTTGGCTTTCAAAGTACTATTATTATTATTATTATTATTATTATTATTATTATTATTATTAAACAAGCATTTATATAGCACAAGCAATGTACCTGGTGCTTTACAAAGTAATTGAATTGTTCAAAAATTCACAGGGCTATCAAAAAATGCAAATAATATATGTGAATAACAAACCCTTTGACCATTTCACCCCTAATTATTACTCTAAATGTCTTACCCTTTTTGTCTGATTTTATGCAAAGCAGACTTATGGGATCAACCTATGTATGTGGATGGTCAAATCTGCTCCCTGGATATATGGTCTTCCAGCATTTTCTTCCAAACAAACAAGAACCCCAACAAACTCCAATGATGTTTCACAACTTCGTTGAATAGTCTGTTCCATTGCTTGACTGTGCTCACAGTCAGGAAATTTCTCCTGAGATTTAACCCAAATTTTCTGTCTTTCAGTCTGCATTCATTGTCTTTTTGTCCCACCCTCCAAAGCAAGGGAGAACAATTGTTCTCCACTTTATTTAAGGTGCCCTTTCAAATAACCGTAGAGTATTATCGTATTCTCCGTTTGTCTTCGTTTTCCCCAGCTAAATAGATCCAGCTCCTTCAACCTCTCCTCATATGATTTGTGATCCAAAACTTTTATCACCTCTGTAGGTTTCCAAGTGCACCTGGAGGGGAGCTATAGACCCCTCATGAAGCCCCAAATAGTTCCGTTGATTTTACACTGAGTGTTATTTTCTTACTTTTAGGAAAATGGGCTTCATTCAATCAGGTTTTTCTTGTACAGAACATCGTGTTAAATCTAGGGAAGCTCGTGGTCTCAATTAAACCCCTCAGGTAAAATCAAGGACTGAAATCCCAAACCACAGGCTTTGTGCTGAGGGTGTACGTACCTTGCACATGTATACGTGCGTCCACGGCGTGTGCTGCGTGAGCCAGTCAACGAGGCTTGGGGTCGGCCCCACTGTGTGCCTTTTTTTAGTCCATTTAATTTAATTAATTTATTTATTTATTTATTTATGGCTTCTAATTTCAAGGTTAAAAATGAAGAGTCGAGGCACACACCAAAATTGGTGTCGATAGAAGATATTCCGTCCTTTAATCTTTTCAAAGAGCAGGAATTAGTCGCATTCTATTAAACAGGCATTTGACTGACAGTCTGTAAAGGTCAGTGTTTGAAGTGTTAATGCAGCTGCAATTGCTCTTAAGAAGGAATACATTATGGATAAAAAAATGTAAACTTTTCCCTCCTCCCCTTGGGCACTTGTGTGAGTGGGTAGCTTGTGCCCTGTTGAAAGGTCTCATTTTCACCAGCACAGGCCAATCCGGTTCATGCGTGTGAACGGAGGTAAAGAAGTTGTAATCAGTTTGCAAACAATGCATTTCCCCCCTCTGGAAAGAATGCACAATGCGCAAAAGGATGACAAAATCCTTCTGAACAACGTTGTGAGTCGAGCTTTTAGTTAGATCAAAAGCTGCCAAAGAAAGCTCTTCCAAATTAAGTTTGTGGAAAAAAGCTAAGACCAAAAGCATCCGAGTCCTGTCTTTTCAGCCTTCTTCAGGCTTATCAGTGCATTGCAGCTGTGAAACAGGAAGACTTCCAATGCACCGAAGAGCCTCCAAATTGATGTAGCGCAAAGCTAGTGTTGGGGTGCCTACTTTTCTTTGTACTGAAGGTGTTTCAGACACTATTCCGCTTCAAATCCAGCACATGCTGCTGCTGCTTCTGCTCTTTTAGAAAGTGATTTAAAGATGCCCTGCTGCTTACACATATGGCATATGCTTATTGCTAGGAATTCTTTGGGTGTTTTCAGATGTCACGAGACCACAGTCAACCACGGTGAACCACACTCAACCCCACAGCAGGGCCAAAGGGCACGGAACGTCTGTTCGGCGGGTGCCAGATGTTCACCACAGTCAATCCCCAGCAGGGGACAATATTAAACACCCTTCTGGAGCTCCGTCCCGACCGTCTCCAAAAGCGGGTGTTTTCAGATGTTACGTGGTCCCAATTCACCACAGTGTATTCCCAGCAGTGGTGAGCCACCCAACCACCCCCCTGTGGTTCAGGGAGGCCCTGAATAGGTGTGATGGGACCGGGACCACGGAAGGGAATTGGACCGCCAGACCACAGCCTGGGATGGTGAAACAGACATGACGCTGATTCCCGTCCATGGTCAAAACACCCAGAAAGAACTGGGGAGGGACGGGAGGCAGACATGGCCAGCTGAGGGCAAAGGAAGCCAAAAGCGTCAAAAGGAAATGCCCACACAAGGGAAATTGGAAGGGAGGGGGAGGAGGGAGAAGTGCCGCTGAGGCGGCACACACGGCAGTCACAGGGACAATGAGGTCACAGTGGAACACACAGCACATACACACGCCCGAGTGCATGCACACTCAAATGGGAAAGGAAGGGAAGTGGGGACACAGCAGGACAGACAACACACACAGGACAATGGGCACAGGGGGGAGGGAGGGGGTGGGGACAGAGAGCAGGGGGGGGAATTGGCCGAGGGGCAGGGTCGGACACGAGAACAGCATCCAGAACCACCACAACAGCACAGCCTGCACGGGCACCACCACAGCAACACAGCCAGTCCCTGAATGGGGGGACCCTGCATGGGCAGAGCACAGGCACAGTGGGAGGCCACATGGAACAGGGAGTGGCCAGGGAATGGTCCAGGAGGCAGAAAAGCACACCAAGTGCCAACAAGGTTGCGATGGATGGGATGGAGGAGAGCTGGAGTCGTGCAACTGGTCCAAATACACACACAAACCCCGGGAGGATGCCTGGAGGTGCAGTCCGGGGGCCCCAGAACCCCACAGTCAGAGTAACTCAACAAGGGGGGGCACAGGCACAGGAGGGATCGCTGGCGGACAAGGAAGTTTGCAGCACCCTGGGGTGCTGGGTGGTGGCTCGGACATCAGGACATGGCCACTGGAGAAGACAGCCATGGAGGGGAACACTGATTGCAGAGGCGGACAGGGGCAGCCCGTGGAGGGGGCCCAGAGCTACAGACAGGGGCAGCAGAACCCCGGGAAGCAGGCAGCACAGCAGCAAGGCTGGAACATCATGGAGGGAGTGGACAGCGACCCACTGCATCAGTGCGGAGGCAGGTGCTCACAGCAGGGCAAGCTACTGGGACCCAGAAGGCACAGGGCGCCTCACAGCCAGCTGCAGGGAGCCACGAAGGGGCCTGGGGCCGAGTGGCCCACCAGGTACATGAAGTGGGGCCACTGAAGCATTCCCCGATGGTATCCCAGTGCTGCCATGTGGTGGGCAAACAGTTAGTAAGCCTCGAAGGGACCCTGCACGGCGAGCCCCACCTGCACATCGGAATGGGACCACCCCACATGGGCACACTTCATCTCCAGGACACACCCATCAGGAAAGGGATGCAGGCCCAGCATCTCCGCGTGCAGCCGGAAATCCCGGGTGCTCGCCTCATAGCCAAAGTAGCACAGCCCAGAGGTCAGACTAGCATAGGCATCTGTCAGGCTGTCTGGGCAGCTCAGGAGCAATTACATGGCCAGGGAATGCCACAGGTCACACAGGGCCATGGTCTCGCGGAAGGTCCAGCTATGGGGAGCACCAGGGGTGGAGGGGCCAGCGGGCGCCAGGGAAGCCCTGCCAGCCATAGTCCAGCACGCGCCTGATACTAAATGTAAGGCAAGAGGGGCCCCACAATCCCTTGAGGGATGGGAGGGGAAGCAGGGCAGCTCCAAGGCCAAGTGATAAGGCCACAGGCCTCAACATTGCCCGGCTCATGAGTGAGGCATGGGGTGCTGACCCAGCACAGCTGCTCGCACTGAGCACACATACAGGACATCCTACACACAGATCAGGGAAGCACGGACAACAGGCAGCAAAAACACAGAGAGGTGGAAGGTGATGACAGTAGGAATGCAGCTGCAGGCCGCACACGCCCGGACGCAGGCTGGACCATGCACCAGGCCCTATGCAGGGACCTCAGGTGTGCGCAATGGGGCACCCACCACCGCCCCGCCCCTGTTGCCCTGTGGGAGCTGGCCCAGTCGGCTGGGGTGGGGGGTGCAGAGGTGATCTGGGGCCCCCTGGCCAATAGGCAGGTCACAAACAGGGGGTGTGGTGACACGTGCCCCAGCCTAAAATGGGTGTGCCTCCAACCCACCCGGGCCACCATTCACCACGGAGCTGGGCCTGTTGGGCACCTGTGGGATGCACCTAATTGTCTGCACTGAGTGGTACCATTCGCGCATGGACCTCCTGCGCATCCAGACTGCAGAGGTGCACCTGGCTACCCGGCTGTGGGTGAGCATGGCCTGTAGAACTGCTAGAGCCCGGCGAGCCCACCATGGTCGTAGGCTCTCCCTGGTCCAGCTCAGGGCCCAGCGGGTGTTTGGAATGGCCAGGCAGGCCCTCATCTGCACCCAGCAGTGGGATGCAATGCTCCGCGAGGCAGCCGGCCAGCTCCAGAGGCAGAGGGAGACCATGGACCACACTGCCCAGCTCGCTATGCCCATTGCCTGGCAGCTATGGGTCACAGAGCTGGCACAGGGGGGGTGGACCAGGGCGCTGGCTCAGTGGGATGAGGCCGCCTGGAGAGCGCACTTTCAGATGGACAAGCACACCCTGCTGTGACTCCTGGAGCTGTTAACACCCTGGCTGGAGTGGCAGCACACCCCCATGTGGAACCCCATTCCCATGGTCCAGCGGGTGGCCATCCGGGTTTGGGCACTAGCAACGCTCGACTCCTGCCGGTCTGTCTCACAGCATTTCAGTGTTGGGGTGAGCACCATTGCCAGTATCCTCTGAGATATCTGCGAGGTGGTGGAGGGCGTGCTCCTGGACCGAGCGATCCAGCTCGTGGACCAGGAGGCTGTGATGGCCGGTTTCGTGGCTGGAGGGTTCCCCAACTGCATAGGTGCCGTGGATGGCACCCACATCGAGATCCTTCACCCCTCAGATGGAGAGGCCATGGAATATGTCAACAGACACAGGTACCACTCCCTGCAGCTGCAGGTGGTCGTGGACCACTGGGTGGCATTCATAGACATTTTTACAGGCCACTTTGGGCACAGCCACGATGCCCGGATCATGACCATCTTCTATGCCCAGATGTACAGTGGGGACTTTGTAGACATGGGGATGACCCGGATCGAGTGGGAGCTGATGCCCCCCTGCATCCTGGGGGACCCAGCCTACCCACTCACCCATTGGCTGATGAAGTCATACCCAGTTGACAGGAACCCTGTGGAGGCACTGTACAATACCCGCCTGTGTGCAAGCAGGACCATGGTCGAGAGGGCCTTCGGGGCCCTCAAGCAGTGGTGGAGGAGCTTCACGGGCCACCTGGATTACACGGTGGAGACCTCGGCCCTGGTGATCAGAGCCTGCTGTGAACTGCACAATGTGTGTGAGACCGATGGGGCTGCCCTCGACTACCCCATGCCTCGGCGCCCTCCCCGTGCCTCTCTATGTGAATGCAGAGAACTTGCAGGAGTACCGGTACGCAAAGCGCATCCGTGCAGCCCTGGCCAGGCAGATCAGATGGGAGGCCGAGGCGTGAGGATGCACACCCCAGTCTCCACCACCCCGGGGCCCCCACCAGCACCCTGGCCGTGCCCCTCAATGACCACCCGCCCGCAGCCCTGGGCCAATGAACAGAACCATGGAGGCAACTGTGGTGCCCGTACATTTATTGTGACCACCACGTACAGGTGCACCACCACCACCACCACCACCTCTTACCTCCCGGTGCCATGCCCCCCCTTAGGCTGCTCGCCCCTTACTCCCCTTCCCCCATCCCCCATGTCTCTGGGACCTCCCCCTCAGCCACCCTGTGGGTGCTGTGGAACTCTGGGAGCTCCCTTCCCCCCCCCGCTGTCCATGTCCCCAACAGTGTCCTAGAATGCCTTGGTGTCCTGAGGGGCAGGCGGTGGTGGGAGGGTGGCATACCCAGGGCAAGAGGGCCCCCCCTGGGTGGCTGCTCCCTACGGAGGCCTACAGGGACCAGAAGGCAGATGCGCGGGCCCAGAGGGTGTGCTGGCAGTTGGGGCGGTGGCGGAGGCAGTGGGGGCGTCGAGGGGCCCAGCATTGGGGCCTGGACAGGCAGGTTGCCCAGCGGGATGGCTTCCATCATGCACACACTCATGGTGCCCACGTGCAGGAACAGCAAGGTGCCAATGTCATGGGAGTGGTCCAGTTTGGTCAAATGCTCCCTCACCATCCTGTCGATGGCCAGTTCCAGCTGCCCAAATGCTTCCACCTGCCTGCTGTGCTCCTGGCACTCCTGCCTCCATTCCAGACTCACCTACACATACAGCCTCCGGTCCCTTGCCTCCGCTTGTTACACGGCCCTTTCTGTGACCACCTCCATCCGATTGATGGCAGCGATCATCTGCTTGCTCTGCTCAGTGGTGGAGTTGACTATGTCCTCCACCTGCTCCTCCCTCCAGCGCTGTACCCATGCCTGGTGCTCCCTCATCCATTGCGCAGGGGGCACGGGGCTGGCATGCTGGGACCCTTCAGGTCGCCCTGTTGCGGTACACATTAGGGGTTGGTTAGGCACCCCAGCCACCCACCCCCTATCCCGTGGCATAGCTGGGGGGTCATGGCGACCGGTGCCCTCGCCTGGCATTCCCCTGTGCCAAGGCCCCCCTTCCCCCGCACCACATGACCAGGGTCCCCCGGACGGCCTCCACTGGTGCCCTCCCCCCCACACGCACCTGCTGGTGTGCCTCACCTGTGACCTCTGGCTGTTCCCAGGCCTGCTCTTTGCTGTCCTCCTCACCCGCCTGTCACTGGTACTGGGGCATGCCGTGCCCTGTGGGGATAAGGGAGGGGCTGGGTGGGGCTGGGCTTAACGTGCCCCCTAGTGGTCTCCTGGGCCCCCTTCTCATGATCTGGGGTGTCCGGGGATTCTGGGGCAGCCCCATAGCTGGGGCAGCCCCATAGCTTGTGTGCCCCCCTCAGCCCATCCCCCCGGACCATCTCCCCTCCCACCTGCTTGCTTACCCTCGATGTCGGCCTCAGAGCCCTCCGAGATAAAGATAAAGTTAAAGTTGCTTTTTAAAGCCAGACTGAAAATTTAAGTTGTGTTTTACAACTGGGTCTGCAGATTTTCTTCTATGCCTGCTCCCGTGGAATCTTTGTTACAGCTTGTGATATCTTTATGATCATTTATTTTTGTATAAACAGTATCAAGTTCAAGTATATAAAACTACTGATGAAGCCCTGAAGAAGGTTTTTTATGAAACATTTTGGTGATAGCATTGGATTTTTTCTACAAGAGTTTTCAGTTCAGGAACCGGCTGGATGGTGACTCCCTCATTGGAAGTCACCAGTTCACCAGCGATTCACCAGTTTAGCCCTATTCTTATTGCAACTGTTCAACGCCAGACATTTTGCTGGTATTACAGTAATAATTAATAGGGGTGGGCGTGGTGGTAAATCCGGTATCCGATAATGCCGGTACTGAGTGTACCGGCATTATCGGATTCAACCCGGTAAATCCGGTCCCGTTACCGGATTCCGGGTACCGGATTTTTTTACATTGCAGCCATTTAAATGAATGGCTGCAATGTAAGTCCCACCAAAAAAGT
>QEPC01003849.1:103198-134936 GCA_003113815.1 Sphenodon punctatus | reverse complement strand
CAAAGGTACAGCACTGTCAGTGTCAACTTGTAGTAGGGGTGATCCCTGGGGGGTTGGGGGGGGTGTTAAACACCCCCCCCAGGGATCGGGTCTATACTTACCGGTGGCTGCGGGGACGCCGCGGCCGCTGGTGCTGTGGGGGGGCTCTTTTTTTAACAAAAATCCAGGCTGGGAAGAGTGGGTGGGGGGTGTCCCCCCTTCCACCCGCGCAGCTTGGGAAGGGGAGGGGGAAGGAATTGTATTCCATTGATTTCAATGGGGACACAGTGCCCCATTGAAATCAATGAAATAAAACTGGTACCGGATACCGGATTTAATCCAAGAATCCGGTTCTTTGAGAACCGGAAAACCGGTAAATCTGGTATCCGGTAATTGTCCCGGGGTCCCACCTCTAATAATTAACAGCTTTTAGTCCACTGATGAAAGAGGACGTTCCCATCATCGAATGGCATTTTCTTTTGCTATATGCCATTCTCCTCAAAACAGATCCCACCTGATTAATTGGCTCACCTCTCCACCTTTCTTACATACAGGTGGATGCCTCTGGTAACAATCCAGAGTTTGCAATTCCAAGACTGTCTTGAACCAATTTTGTACTGTCCAACATGCAATGAGATTAGCAAACTCCCATATTAGAACTGAAACAAGCACCAACCAAACCTGGTATACACATCAAATTTGTGGCACTCATTCTCATGGTCATTTCATGGTACTTTTTGGTACCTGAAATGGTATTCAATTGCGTAACCGAATGACCGAAATATTGATTTCACCCCGGTTTTTCAATTTCTGGTCCTGGAGTGTCAATTTGCAGTCCCAGAATGTCAACTTGCAGCCTCAGATTTTCCGGGGATATTTTGGACATTGGTTTGAGTTTTTGAGTAAATTCAGGTACCTGGAAAATTGATAATGGAAATATGGGTTTTTTTCAGGTACTCAAAACACGTTCATATGCTGATTTTGAGAAATGGAGATGCACTCAAAACTTTGGGTATTGATGAACAAACATGAGTGCCTTGGGCACCAAATCATGGACCCATTTCAGCTCTATCCCATAATTTTTCTCTGACTCCATTATAACTGCCTTCTGTGTCCCCGAAAAAATTGCCCTTGAAGGCGTTGCAATGATTCTTATATATTTCTTTCATTTATTTATTTATTTATTTTGGTACTGTGATTAGTGTCTCTTAAAACTAGATTTCAATGGCCTGAATGAAGACAAAAAGCACAGAACCCCATTATGTTGTTTGCCTTCATGAATCTTATTTACCCATGAAAGAATACAGGCTGGCAGCTGGTGCCAGGTGGATAATGGGGAAAGGTTAATTCAAGACATATCTATAAATATTGTTTACATGCAGCTGTCACTTTTGTCAAAGAAGCATAAAGACTTCAAACTCACTATTTGCAAACAGGAAATCAAATGGTGCTTATGGTGACAGAAGATTTGAAATTTATGTACCAAAGTTGATTGTTTTCTCTTTTGTAGTATTTAGGTCGCTGTTGATGAGAAAAGTGTTAACAAGACGTATAAAACCAGAAAGCAACCCACCAATATGATCTTAAAAATGTTATTATATGGCAGTGAATATTGGACTATAACACAGGGTAATTTCAGATGTTATGCGCTCCTGGATCACCACAGTGGATTCGCAACAATGGTGAGCCAGCTAACCCCCTCCCGTGGTCCAGGAAAGCTCCAAACACACGTGTTGGGAGCGGGACCACGTCAAGGAAATGGACAGCCAGACCATAGCCCAGGGCAGCGCAACAGATGTTATGCCAATTCCGGACCATGGTCAGAACACCCAGAAGACACCGGGGCAGGAGGCAGACATGGCCGTCTGAGGGCAAATGAAGCCAAAAGTGACAAAAGGCAATGCCCACACAAAGGAAATGGGAAGGGAGGGGGAGGAGGGAGAAAAGCTGTGGAGGCGGCACATACAAGAGGCAAAGGGAAGCCACAGACACAGCAGAACACAAACCACACACACACGCCCAGGAGCAAACACACCCAAATGGGGAAGGAAGGAAGGAAGGAAGGAAGGAAGGAAGGGGGGAGCACACAGGGAATGCCAACACACACAGCACTATGGACACGGGGGGGGGAAGCCCCGGGCCAAGGAAGTGGAGGGGACCAGCCTGGGGACAGACCAGGACACGGTGAAAGGCACCCAGAACCCTACTGACAGCACAGGCAGCATGGGCCACCCAACAGCAAAACAGGCAGCCCAAGTCCCAGGGGTTCCCATGGGGATGGAGCACTGTCACAGGGGGAGGGCAACTGGCAGGGAGGCGCAGGGAGCACATGGAGGGGCTGTCATCCAGGGCACCAAGGATACAGGGAGCCTCACAGCCAGCTTCACGGAGTCACGAAGGGGGCTGGGATGGAGTGCCCCACAAGATGCACGTAGTGGGGCCACTGAAGCATGCCCTGGCGGTAGCCCAGCCCTGCCATGTGGTGGGCAACAAGGTAGTAGGCCTCTAATGGATCCGACCCGGTGAGCCCCACCCAAAGATCAGCATGGGACCACACAGCACCCAGCTCCTCCAGCCCCACTCTGGTGAGCCACGACAAGGCATAGTCAGCAGCACAGGGCCATGGCAGGTGCCCAAGCTCCAACAGGTGGTAATACGCTGTCCCACGCGACCGCTGGTAACCACGGGCCCCGTGAATGAAGCCAAAGAAGGAAACAGCCAGGGCAGGGCCCACCTCCTCCAAACAGGCCATGAACCCGGCCAGGCTACACACAGAAAGGGCTGACACCATCTCCGCCAGTGATGGTGCCACATGCGAGCACTGCATCTCTGGAATGTGTCCATTGGGAAAGGGATGGAAGCCCAGCACCTACGCATGGAGCTGGCACTCATAGCCAAAGTAGCAAAGGCCGGAGCTCAGGCTCGCATTGGCACCAGACAGGGTATCCGGGCAGGACAGGAGCAGTTGCACAGCTGGGGAATGCCACAGGTCACACAGGGCCATGGTCTCCCGGAAGGTCAAACTATTTTATTTATTTTATATATTTATAAACATTTGTTAGCCGGCTCCTCATGCCTACGGCATCTCGGGGCGGCTTACATCATAAAAACACACAATAAAATAAATTAAAACAATGTTTTAAAAATACAATCCTCCCCTACCACACCCTCCCAGTGCCCACCCTCTCCTCCGAAGGCCTGTGTGAACAGCCAGGTCTTGCAGGCTCGCCGAAATGCCAACAGACCTGGGGCCAGATGGGCTTCCTCCGGGAGGGAATTCCAGAATCTTGGCCTGGTCACCAAGAATGCCCTCTCCATTGTGGCCCCTCACTTTACAAGGGGGACCTCCAAAAAGGTGCCCCTGGTGGACCACAGGGATCGTTCTGAGGCACGAAGGGTGAGGCGGTCCCCAAGGTATGAGGGGCCCAAACTGTGTAGGGCTTTATAGCACCTTGAATCGGGCTTGGTACACTATAGGCAGCCAGTGCAGAGTACAGATCACAGGTTTTGTGTGCTCCCTCCTTCCTGTCCCCATAAGGAGATGGGCCGCTGCATTCTGCACCAGCTGCAGCCTCCGAACCAGAAACAAGGAAAGCCCCACATACAGTGCATTGCAGTAGTCTAGCCTTGAGGTGATGAAGGCATGAATGAGGGTGACCAGGTAAGGGTGGCCAGGTCGGGTCTCAAAATGTATGGAGACAGACTCCGTACCAGATACAGCTGGCGGAAGGCAGCCTTAACCAGCAACTCTACCTGCTGATCCAGCTGGAGCCCCAAGTCCAACACCACCCCCAGACTCTGAACCTGTTGGGCTACAGGAGGGCGGACCCCCCCTACCAGGGGAGCCAGTACCTCCCTCACCCTTCCCACCACCATCACCTCCATCTTATCAGGATTGAGCTTCAGTCTGTTCTGCTACATTCAATCCGCCACAGCCTCCAAACATTGGGAAAGTAATGAGACAGCAGGACCTGGGTCAGTTGAAAATGAGAGGTACAGCTGAGTATCGTCAGCATATTGGTTACATCGCACCCCAAACCCTCTCATGATCTCCCCCAGGGGCTGCATATATACATTAAATAATAGTGGAGACAAGATCGAACCCTGTGGAATGCCACAGGTCAAGGCCCGGGAACTTGATGTTTCAGCCCCAAGCACCACCCGCTGGCTTCTTCCCGAGAGGAATGAGTGGAACCACCCTAGGACAGTCCCATCCAGACTCCCCAGGTCTCTCAACCATCTCAGCAGCAGTCCATGGTCCACGGTGTCAAATGCGGCCGAGAGATCTAGCAGGATCAAGAATGTTGAACATCCTGCATCCATCTCCCAGCGGAGATAATTCACCAAGGCCACCAACACCGTCTCCGTACCATAGCCGGGGTGGAACTCTGATTGCAAATGCGCCTGGAGCTGCAGTGCCACTGACCGTTCAATAACCTTCCCTAAAAAGGGAAGATTAGAGATGGGTCGGTAGCTGCCGAGAGTGTCCACATCCAAAGATGGCTTCTTCAGCAGGGGGCGCACCATCGCCTCCTTGAGACTGGGTGACAATCTCCCCTGCCGAAGGGACGCGTTCACTACCCTCACCTATGGCGGGGTGCCAGGCAATCTGGGGCACGGGAGCCCTGGGGCAGCACAGTCAGCCATGGTCCAGCAGGCAGAGGGTCTGTACAGCAAGGAGAAAGAGGCCCCATGTTCCAATGTGGGCTGGTGAGGGAAGCAGGGGAGCTCCAAGGACACGCGATAAGCCCGCAGGCTGCAATATAGGATGGCTAATGAGCAATGCATGGGGAGTGGACCCCGCACAGCTGCAGGAACTGAGCGCACAGACAGTACAGTGAACACTGATAGCAGAGAGGTGATGACAACAGGTAACCAGCTGCGGACTGCACTAACGGGTGCATGCAGGCCTGGGGCATGAGACCCCATTCCTGGAGCTCAGGTGAACCTGGGTGTGTGTGTGCCCTCAGCAGCCACACACGAGCTGCCAGCCGGGTGGGCGGGTGAGGGTGGGCAATACAGGTGTGCAGGGGCCTTCCCTGCAGGTGCAAGTGTGGGGCTCGGACCAGGGGCAGGCCTGGGACACAGGCAGGAGAGCTGTGCACCGGACCGCACCATGGGCACGCTCCGCCATGGATGTGGGCCAGAGGGGCACATATTGGACGCACCTGGCCCTATGTGTGGCGTGGTACCAGATGCACTCCGCCCACATGAGCCTCACCACTGACCTGCTCCACCTGGGCACCTGCATTCGGGGGTGCCTGGCCAGGAGTACACCCATGCTCTTATTGTACATCATGTGCCCCCTGTCCCCCCCATCCCCCCTGCTGCGCCCTGTCCCGCCCTACCTCCCCCTCCCCCATCCCCTTCCCCCCGAACCCTGCTGCTTCATGGGATGTCCTCTCGGCCACCCTGAGGGCGCCATGGAGCCCTGAGAGCTTCTCTCACCCCCGCTGTCAGTCTCCCCGACCGTTTTCTGGGAGGTGTCTGTGTCTTTACCGACCTGTGCAGTGGGGATGGGGGGCGGGCGTGGTGCTGGAGAGGCCCCCCTGGGTGGCTTCTACCTCCGGAGACCAGGTGGGACTGGGAGGTGGATGCACAGGCCCTGCCAGCATGCTGGAATCTGGGGTGGTGGTGGTGGCATTGGGGGTGCCGCGGGGGCCAGCTGAGGTGCTGGGGCTGGTCTGGTGCCAGGCGGAGTGGCCACCATGATGTAGGTGCTCATGGTCCCTGCATGCAACAGCAGTGAGGTGCCAATGTCCAGGGACTAGTCCATCTTCATTGCATGCTCCGCTCCCAGCCGATTGATGCCTTGATGTAACAGCCCAACACTTCCATCTGCCTGGTGTGCTCCCGGCACTCCCACCTCCATTCCTGTCATTTTTCCACCTCCAGCCACCAGTGGTCCCTGGCCTCCACCTGTTGCTGGACCCTCTCTGTGGCCACCTCCATGAGGTCGATGGCCGCGATCATCTGTTCCCCCTGTTCTGTGCTGATCTGGACTATGTCCTCTGCCAGGTCCTCCATCCAGCACCATACCTGTGCCCTGTGCTCCTGCATCTGCTGTGCTGGGGACATGGGGTTGGCTGGTGGTGGTGCTGCTGGGTGCCCTGTTGGGGAGCCGATTGGAGACCATTAGTCAGACTTGGTCGCATGCCACCTGTCCTGGAGCTGTGCTGGGGGTGGAAGGTGGGCCCCCCTGGTGGGTAAGCGGGTGCGGTCTTCCCCCTTGGTGCCTCCCTGTGCCCTGGCCGTCCCCCCCCCTTGTACCCCAGCCTCCCTGAGCTACTGGGCATGCTGCCCCAGGGTGGATGGGGGCCCATGCCTCCTCCACCCATCCATGCCATCTGTGCATCCCCGTTGAGCCTCACCCTGCCATGGTACCTCATCTTGCTCCACCGGCTGCTGCTGTGGCTGCTCCCCTCTGTCCCCCTTGCCTGGTGGTCCTGTGTGCTGGGGCGCATGTGGACCTGTTGGGGAATGGATGTGGGAGGTTGCGTTGCCCTTGCATGGTCCTGGGCCCAATCCCACCATCTCCCCCTCTCACTGGCACTGGGGGCCAGCCTGCTGTGCCTGTCCCTCCTGTTCTGTGTCTGGGTGGGTCCCCATTCATCCTGGCCCCTTCCCGTGTTCCTGGTTCCTGCAGTCTGCAGGGATGGACCCCCGCCCCGTGGGAGTCCCCCACCCCTTGTCCTGCCCCTATGGTCCGTTTGCCATCCTACTCACTTGCCTACTCTCAATGTCTGTCTTGAATCCCTCTGAGGCCCACCCCTCTATGTGGCTGTTCTCCCCCTGCATCAACTGACTGAGGGTGACCAGTGTGCTGGCCTCAGATCTACCTGAGTTGTACTGAAGGTGAGGGCTCCCGGTACTAGTTCGCGAGGGGGGGCTGCTACTCCCTGAGGTCCCGGGGCGTTCCTCTGGGTAGACTGGGTCCCCGGAGTCAGTGCCTGCGTGTGGGACTGCCAGGGGTGGGGGCATGTCTGCCTATTCCATTCTTTGCCCTAGACCACAGCAGTCCCCACAAGCCATGGGGCGACTATGGAGCGCTTCCTGTGAAGGATGCAGTCCAGGGCATCATAGTAGGGGTCGGTTCATTCTTCGTGTCCGGACTGCTGGTTGTTGTCCTTGATAGTCTTGTACCCCCTCTTGAGTTCCTTGACCTTGTAGCTGCATTGGGCCACAGTCCTGTTGTGCCCCTCCACATCCATGTCCCGCAAGATCTCTGTGAACACATGCTCATTCCTCTTGTGAACAGATAGCTCCACCTGGTGCTCAGGGACCCCCCCCCCCCCCGATCTGTATAAAGTCCTGTATCTCCATGTGCCCCCATTGCCCCCCTCACTGGTACCGGCATCTCCCGCGTGTGCCCTCCTCCTCCTGCTCCTCCTCTTCCTGCTCCTCCTCTGCTTCCCCTCTGCTGGTCTCCTCCGGGGGCTTTGGCTCCCAGGCCCGTTTCCAGGTCTGTGGGTCATACAGGGGGGGTTAGGTGCCTCTGTCCTTCTGACCCGCAGGCCGCCTCCCTGCCCCCTCCCACCAGGCGCCCCCCTTCATGCCCCTCTTTCACTGTGCAGGCCCCCCTTGCTCTCCTTATCGGTTTCCAGGGCTGGTTGTGGCCTGCTTTGGGGCGGCCTGCCCCAGCTGCTCCTTCTGCTGCCTCTGCTGCTGCTGCTGCTGCTGCTGCTCCTCCTCCTCCTCGCTCGCCCTCTGCCCTCCTCTCCCTTCTGCCTTGCTCCATCCCGCCACATTCCTCTGATGCTGTGTGCCCTTTAAATTTCCCATGCGTGCTGTGGACAGAGGAGCTCAGCTGCCCCAATCGTGTTTTCCATAGGAAAACGCTTTGGGCGGCTGATTTTTGAGCCTTCTGGGACCCACTCCTCTGGAGTGGGTCCCAGAAGAGAAGTAAAGCCACAGCAGCCTCTGTCTTGCCTTTGCAATCAGAGCGGAGGCTGCTGCAGCGGCGCTGTGGTCAGTTTCAGTGAAACTGACATGAAACTGACCACAGCGCTGCAGCAGCCTCCCCTCTGAAGCAAAGGCAAGGCAGAGGCTGCTGCGGGCGGCGGGGAAGCGGCGGGGAGCTTTGTTTTGTTTTTTTACTTTGAGCAGGGGCGCGGCGCCTGTCGGGGCACTTGGGGGGTCAACGTCCCCAACACCCCTGAAGGGGAGCCGTGCCTGCCATTTGATCATAAAGAGAAGACTGAAATGTTTTTACCTTAGACCAATTTACCTTGTCTCCCTGACAACTCCATGTGTCTGAGATGCACATTTTGCCATGAAACAGCAGTCGTGAAATGGACATTTTGAAGTGGGAATCAACTGTTATATTGCTAATGAAAGTAATTGTGTGTTCATTCTCTTTAAGGCAGAGAGAATGAAATGGGTAGATGAGAATTAATCAAGTCATTTAACGCACTCCCACAATATGTACCCAAAAATGTACTGGGAAAAAAATCAATCAAAAGCCTCTTCAAATCGCAAATTCCAGTGGAAAAACAACTCGCCATCCTGTTTAATGTTTTATTACTTATGAAAATGAAATCTGCTCAGTAGTTCTCACTATTTCATCAATCATTTTTCGGTGGCTTCCCATCAGCCAGGTAAGAAGTGGGAGAAGAAACTGCTACAAAAATTCCTGGTTAAGCTTTTTTCTGCTGTTCTCCCCCCCTCCGCGTATAAAAAAAAAGGGTTTGATGGAAAGTTTGATCAAGTTTTGTTGGTAATTAATTTCTTTGCTATTCTAAAAAACTCAATGAACACAATACTACCCAAATAGTGAGAAGTCCACATGAATTAAACTTCAGAAGGACTCTTCCAAACATATGTGGGTGGCATAAGCAACACCCTACACCAGATTTTTTAATTTTATGTCCACCTAAACCTTTTGATGCTTCCTCATAAAAAGACTAAGCTATGTCCTACATACCATATACCTAGAACAAAATCACAAATGCAACAAAATTAAAACTTACGGCATCTAAGAGATGGAAGCTCTTGTTATTCCACATTGAACAATACACCTCCGCAGTAGATAAAAACAGAATAATAAACAAGATGCCACAGTTTTAATTGTACCTAGAATCAGAAAATCATAGAGTTTGAAGGGACTTCAGAGATCACCTAGTCCAACCCCCTGCTCAATAGAGGAAATCCAGAGCCACAGCATCCCTGGCAGATGACTGGATAGTCATTGTTTGAAAACCTCCAGTGAAGGAGAACCCACAACCACCCTACTCAGTCTGTTCCACTGTCAAACAGAGCTTAATGTTAGCAAGTTCTTTCCTAATGTTTAGTTGAAATCTTCTTCCTTGTAATTTGATCCCATTGATACTAGTCTTGCCCTCAGGAGAACAGAGAACAAGTCTGCTCCATCTTCTATGTGACACCTCTTCAGATATTGAAGATGGCTATCATGTCTCCCCTTAGTTTTCCCTTCTTCAGGCTAAACATACCCAGCTCCTTCAACCTTCCCTCATTGGGCATAGTTTCCAGACCTCAGTTGGGAAGCTAATTTTCAAACATTGGGCATTTGTAGACACACGTTAAAGTTCCGGATGTTTCAGTATTCTGGGTTTACAAGTCCACAAGTAAGTTTTGGATTCATTCTTCACACATGCACTGCTCTGAGGAAGTTCCTAGATGCATTCTTCACACAAACACTGCCCTGAGGCAACCTAAAGTAGCCACATCTGTAGACGTGACAGGCTGCCATGGAAACCAAGTGACCACAGCTGCCTGGAGCAAAGCAGTTTACCAGGAGAACATTTTCCCCCCAGAGTTCTGGGAGAAGTTTCACGTAGAAGTTCAAAGATCCGGATGTTTAAGATCTGGGTGAGTGATTTAGACACACAGAAAGTTCTGGATGTTACAGCACACATCTAGGAGAAATGTGTGTCTAAAAGCACCCATTCTTTGCCCCAAATTTTCCATTACCATAAACAGCTAGAGCTGAGGCAAGAACAACAGTTCTCATGCTATCAGGAAATACTTACCTTTCGGGAGCTCTTGTGACTATTTGCTGATATTTCCTCACTATCCTTGAATCTGTACTTCTGTTGTTGTTGATACTGGCACCTGTGATTGTCCACTGTTTCTTTTTTTTATAATTTTCACTTTTTTTAGTAATTTTTGGTGTTTTGTGGTATTTGTTGTAATATTTGGTATATTTGGTGATTTTTGTTTTTTATCAACATTTTCCATCTGTTATTTTCCAGTATTTTTGTTAGTTTACAGCACTTTGTGTCAGTTTCTGCTATCAGAAAACAATGGATAGCCCTTGAAATACACCAAGTCAAGTCAAATTGATTCAGGCATTAGCTTCCGCCGTAGCCAATATTGCAATAACACAACAATAACAGAGGAGACATATACCATAAAATAATTTCAAACCACTTTACCAAAAAATAACAAAAATGGAGTAAAAAAATAATCGGACTAAGTACAAACCCACAAGTTCAAATATTAAAATACTGGAGTGGTAACTCCTATATTGCTAAAGAAAATATCCTCCAAAGGAAGCCTCTTAAGGACCTTAGATCATCCCTTCCTTACAAAGCTTCCCAGCTAAAAAAGCATTTGAAGCAGTTGCTCTCACAACCTGTAGATCTTGTGAAGCTAACAATGGGTATTTTCAGACGTTACAAGATCACAGTGAATCACGGTGAATACCCACCTGTGGTCACTGTGATTCGCACGTCTGTTTGGCAGCTGCCAGATGTTCGCCACACTCAATCCCCACATGGGGTCAGTTTCAACCACATTTCCCGGGCTAGCCGCACCAATTCCCCGGGAAGCGTGGTGAAAGTGATCCCCGGCGGGGATCAAAGAAAAGTAACGTCTGGTCGGTCGCCACGTCCCAGAAGCACCAGTGGGATTCCGGGCCATGGCAGATTCGGCCAGACGCTGCGGCGGCATTGGCCCCACCACCCGCCCGTCTCCCCAGAGGGCGGGCGGCAGGGAGCGTGGAGAGGGTGGGGCCATGCGGCCGCACGTTGCGCCATGTGGCCCCTCCCCCTCCCAATTCCCCGCCGGGATCCCCCGGCGCATCTGTTAGGGTGTGACGGGGTCGTCCCGGCGGGGGATGACTTTATTGTTTTTGTGACAGGGCCAACTGGCCCCATCACGTCTGAAAACACCCAATATCTCTATTTTACGCTCAGGTGTCAAAACCCACTTTCTTTTCCCATATTGGGTTCAACCAAGTCTGTCTTATACTCAAGTAAAGGGTGCAATCCAATAAGTAATGTTTTAAATCCTCCACTTCCATTGACATACAGGGGCAAATCCGACTTCCATAAGGCGTCTTATTGTATCGTCCCCGAAGAACCGCAGAGGGAAACCATTGGAACCACATCTGCGTGAACATCCTGCGTGATATAGAGTCACTCAACATATCCAGATATCCCTCAAATTTATGCTGGTGTTTGAAGTATTGGAGACAGGGTGCCACTTTCCACGCATTACTGCCAAATCTTCCTGCATTGATATTTCCATTATTCTACAGTCTGCCAAATTCCTTTGCTGGGAAATATTTTCCCCCCAGAAACAGGAGAATGACATACCCATATTTCTCAGATATAATGATATTTGAGATAACCATGGATAGCTACATCCACCTAAACTTTTCAATTCTTCTTTTAAACAAAGAGAGGTCAGGGCAGTCTCAGCTTGATGACATAGCTTAATTCAATATCTAAGCCCCAATTTCCTCCCAAGACAGGAGATAACTAATATACCCTGACTTGGCCCTAACCACCGCAGCAGGGACACACTGAGGGACCCCTAATAAGCTTCGCAAAAACTCATTCTGGACAACCTCCAGAACCTGGAGATTATCCGCTGGTACAATTTCGTTTCCAAAGACCAGCAGGAATTGCAGTTTAGCTCTAAACACACCCAAAATGGTAGAAGTATCCACCCCAATGGACCTCCTCGCTAGCCTTAAGATCCCCTTGGCTGCTGCAGTAGCCTTTAATGCAATCAGCTTCTTATGCTTCTCCCATGCTCCATTACTGGACAAAGAAATTCAAAGATAAACATACAAATCTGTCTGGAAAAATCGATTACCCTTTATAATCCAGCTATATCTAGGGGATTTCTTTCCCAATGCCATCATCTGGGATTTTTGGAAGTTTATGGTCAATTCATTTTCTGTCCAATACTCCAATAAACTCTCCAGCAAATTGTGCAGCCCCTTCCTTGTCTGAGACATTAAAACAATATCGTCTGCATACATTAGAGCAACTAATGCCCTGTCCTTAATCTTTGGTGGATGACACTCCGAAGTTAGCAGCTTCCTAGCCAAGTCACTTATAAAAATATTAAACAATAAGGGGCCCAGGACACAGCCCTGCCTCACACCTCTCTGAATACGAAAAGATTTGGACAATCCTCCATCGGTTCCAAATCTTATCTTAATGGAATTGTCTAAGTGGACGGAGATCAAGAGCTCCAAGAGATCCCTATCTATACCCATCCGGTACATTTTGTACCACAATTTCGATCTAGAGACTGAATCAAATGCTTTCTGAAAGTCTATAAAAGCAAAGAAAAGATGCCCCCTTCTTATTTTAACATATTTGGCTATAATATGGGAGATAATGAAGCAATTATCCACAGTAGAGGAGTTCTTTTGAAAACCAAACTGTTCTTGAGGAATAAAATTCTGTCCACATACCCAGTCTTCTAGATGTCTAAGAAGTACTTTTGCATACACTTTCCCTAAAACTTGGAGTAGACTTCTTGGATGATAGCAACCCGGGTTTCTGGGATTTTCCTTTTTAAAAATTGGTATGATAATTGAAATGCCCCAGTCCTGAGGGACTCTTTTAGTGATATTAATCTGCGTAAAGTAATTAGCTATTAAGGGAGACCACCATCCCGGACAGGCTTGCAGAACTTCTTCAACCAAAAAATTGTAACCAGGGGCTTTTTTCCGGTTCAGCGATTTGATTAGCTCGAACACTTCCCCTTTCCCTACGTGGGGATCAAAGGCATGCACCTCACCTAACTGCACAGACCTGGCAGGGATAGCTAACACTTCTTCATCTTTTCCTGTGCTACTGTTAAAAAAATTGAAATACACCAATCAAAACAAAGTTTTCAAGGAGCCAAAAGGACATCCAATAACTAAGAGAAATTATGAAAGTTATGTAGCGAACTTTTGATTGTACACAAGCAAACATCAGCAATATGTAAAGAAAGTGACATGGTGCATGACTGCTCCTCCCTATGAAGAATTACCAGATGTACTGAGCAATGGCAATTCTGAATAATAACTGGCAAAAATTGTGAAAAAGCTGGTATGCTTCCTCATCGCATGAGCACAGGTGAATGGTCTGTTTCACGCAGAAAAATCTTTCCTTTTGATTTCTCAAATCAGCACTATAAACCTCTGGACTTTCCGTCACAGTCCCTTAATGTTAAGGAAACTCACTCACACATAGAAGATGAAAGCAATTAATGGCATTGTGATGGAACTGTGGGTTTTTTCAAATGTGAGGGCATAGCACCCCCATCGCAACCCAACCTGGGTCAGGAACTCACCACCAACACAGGCCCATCCAGGTCAAGCTGGCCAATAGACAAGCCAGTGGCCAGGCTGCAGGGATGGGCATGGAGCTACACCAATGTGCAGCCAGCTGGCCCTGCTCCCGCACTGCATCTAGCACCGCACCCCTTGCCATAATGGGTAGCCAGGGCAGACCCAATCTGCTGTGACCCAATTAATGTCCGCAGCCCACTTTGGTCCAATCGGGTGGACGGTAGCCTAGACTGTGACCCCAGAGGTTTCAGGCCTCGCCGCTGATATGCCTGGGATGAATCCCGGGCCAACATCTGGCAGCGCACAACAAGCATGCTGGTGGCTTGTGGGCCAAAGGGAGCCTCAGCAGGCCAAAGTTGGCCACCATCCCATTTTTTAACCACCCTATGTTAATAAGTAAAAATATTTTGAACTAATCAACAGAACATGTGGCTGCTGTGTTGGTCCCAACTGGAGAAGTTGGAATTTAGTAGTTCACTAATAATATTTCTGACCAATAGACATTGATCCAATAAAGGATATCATGATTTCAACTACTTGGTATCTATTTTTGAACTAGTCATCAACCCATCAATGTAGATTGGCATACGAATTTCCTGGCTTACATATCAGGAATTTTATGAGCAGGGTTGAAGATGTTAATACTTTAATGATGTGTGGGCTTGGAGACTAACTGGTCTAAGTAATAACGTGAGTTTTGATACTTGGAACAGCACAGGTTGTTAAAGTCTTAATAGAGAGTTTAGGATAAAGAGAGAGCATAAACATAGCTTAGCAGAAAGCTACAGCTATGTGCAAGGAAGATGGAGAATCAAGTTCAGAGTGAGACAACAGGAGAGTAGTAATCTATTTGTAAGATTAGTTTTCATAGTTTTCACAGGGTATTTATTTACTGTGGGTACTTAGTTATATAGTTCTTGCTACCATTCTGCCAGAACATCTCACAACCTGTCATGAACATGACCTCTGAGGTAGAGAATCAGTATTAGTCACCATTTTCATGGCAGGGCACAGAGACACAAAAAGGTTAAGACCCCAATCTACAGCTGAAAATTTGTTTCCAACTGGTTTTCATTTTTGACGGTTCCAGTCCATTTGATCCTTTCTGGGGAAAATCAGAATGAATGATTGTTCTGATTGTTGTTCATCAGAACAATCAACATTTAAAGAACATAAGAACATAATTAGTGCCATACTGAGTCAAACCAATGGTCCATCAAGTCCAGCATCCTGTCCTCCGACAGTGGCCAACCTTGATCGCTTGGGAGAAGAACCAACAGTCACAATGGGCAATCCATTCCCCGTTGTTCACTCCCAGCTCCCAAAAGTAAGAAGTTCATCCCGTAAGCTACTTGGTTAATTGCCAGTAATGGACCTACTCTCTAAGAACTTATCCACTCCTTTTTTAAAACCCAGCTATACTACTGACCTTGACATCGTCCTATGGCAGCAAATTCCATATGTTAATTAAGCATTGAGTGAAAATGTACTTCCTTTTATTTGTTTTTAATCTGCCGGCAGCTAGTTTCATGGAGTGTCCCCTAGTTCAAGTACTATTTGAGAGGGCAAATAACTGTTCCTTATTTACTTGTTCCACACCACTCAAAATTTTATAAACCCCTAGCATGTCCTCTCTCAGTCTTCTCTTCTCCAAGCTGAAGAGACCCAGCTTGTCAAGCCTCTCTTTGCCTTTATCATTCTCGTTGCCCTTCTCTGTACCTTTTCTAGTTAAGCTATGTCTTTTTTGAGATGGGGTGACCAGAACTGCACACAATATTCCAGTTGTGGTTTCACCATTGATTTGTATAGAGTCATTATGACATCCTCAGTTTTATTCTCTATCCCTTCGCAAATAACTCCTAACATTCTGTTTGTTTTTTTGACTGCTGCACATTGGGCTGATGATTTCAGTGTATTGTCCACAATCACTCCCAGATCTTTTTCCTGAGTAGTAATTCCTAGCTTAGTACCCAGCATTGTGTACTCATAGTTTGGATTATTTTTCCCTATGTGCATCACTTTGCACTTGTCCACATTAGATCTTATCTGCCATTTAGATGCCCAGGCACCCAGTCTCATAAGATCCTGTTGCATTTCTTCAGTCTGCTCGTGTTTTAGCTACCTTGAATAACTTGGCGTCATCTGCAAATTTAATCACCTCACTCTAAACAGCCGTTTCCAGATTATTAATGAATACATTAAACAGCACTGGTCCCAATACAGATCCCTGGGGCGCACCACTTTTTAAATCTCTCCATTTTGAAAACTAACCATTTAGTCCTACCCTTTGCTTCCTATCCTTTAACCAGTTACCGATCTATAGTGAGACACTACCTTCTATCCCATGACTTTTTAATTTTCTCAAGAGTCTTTCATGTGAGACCTTATCAAATTCTTTCTGGCTTTATTTTGCCATATTGCACATGCACAAAATGGTGCTCACCATATGCAAAATGGTGGCACCATGATATCTGGTACTATTTTGCATATGTATCATAATTGTTTGTGCCATTTTGCACATGTGCCGTATGTCTGGCACCATTTTGCACATGCACAAATCTTTCGGTTGGATTTCTGATCGAAAATAGCTATCAATCGGAATTCTGATTAACATTTGACAGCTGTTCCATTTTCATCGAACCGTTCCACAAAAATGGAAGGGCTCTTTCATCTCAACCCAATCCCAGTCCATAGTGCACGCTCCTGCAACACACAGATTTGTGCAAACACGTTGGCACTGATGCAGCTCTGCTGAGCCACTGCTACACTCGGAGCCCCCTCCTTCCTCCCGTCCAAGGGAAGGGAGCAGAGAGCGGGATGCAAGTGTAGTGGTGGCTTGGCAGAGGGAGAGGTAGGCTCCGAGTGTGGGAGGCAGATAGCGCTTCAAAAGTAGCAGCAGCTTGACAGTGGTGGACTCAGTGGGCAGGGGTGGACACAAGTCCCACCTTCAGCCCCTGCACCTCCAGAGACAGCTTTGAATCGCTATTCCCGTCCAAACCTCAGATGCTTTTGGTGCTACTGACACTCTGCCAGCACTCAGCATTGCTGTGCAAGCACATTGCATGGGTGCCCCTAGTGCAGATTGGATTGGCCCCTAAGTGTCTTTCCCAAAGTCACACCAGAAGCCTGTAGCAGAACAATGAATCGAACCTTGGACTCCTGAGTCCAAGATTGGCACCCTGGTCACTGGATCATTGTTTTCCTATTGAAAGGAATCCACAAAACACACTGTATCTCAGCTCATGCGGTGTGATTCTCCATCTACACATGGGCACTGGAGTCATTCCCAGCTGTCTGTTTATCTTGATTATCTGATTTTCCTTCCAAAAGAATGGGATATATCAGTTTGGGGTACAACTGGAGTGACCAGTCTCAAAGTGAGCTTAGCTGAGCTGCTGCTACACACGCATCTCAGGGAGAGGAAGGAAAATAAGACCATAGCAGCAACTGGCAGAGGGAAAGGCATACCTGTGGCAGTGACACCAAACACATAAAGGTGCAACCCTGTAGTCTTCATAATCCACCTACAGATGCAGTGTTTGGGTCAGAGTATGTGCGTTCAGAAGTACATGTGTGTCGTGTGTAGGGGTGTGCATGTCATTTTAATTTTATCAGTAATGAAAACAAAATTTGTCTTTTTCGTTATTGTTATTGCAATAACAAAACCAACAAAAATAATGAAATCAATAACGATAACAAAAGTCGTTATTTATTTCATTATTGCCTAGCAGCTTAGCAAGTCTTTGGGGGAGGGAAATGTGGTGAGGGGAGGAGGAAGCAGACATCTCGGACCCAGAAACAGTGTTGAACTCTTGAACTGGGCCCGAGATGGGAGGGGAAAGACCTGCTGGATGTGATTGCTAGCCAATAAGCAGTGCAAGCAGGTTCCAGGCAGTTGAATGGCACCCTGTGATTGCTCAATACCTCCTGTTCCCCAGAACAAATCAGGAGAGGTATGGGGGAGGGCACGGCAACCCTTTATACTGCAGAGCTGGGCTGCTTGACTCTGGTTCTGTGTTAGCTTTTGCTCTGTCAGAGTGCATTTGCAGAATCTGCTGGTGCTTCTACTGAACATCCTTCCATATATATCCACCTTACCTTTCCAGTCGTTATTCCTTACCCTTACATTTTACCTTTTTCCTTCCCCTGCCTGTCTCCCCTTGTACACACACACACACACACACACACACACACACACACACACAGACATATAGATATAGATATAAATTAATCTATCTCTCTCTCTCTCTTTATATATATATAAAGATCCAGGGTGTTTTATTATATATATATTAGGTTTATAGAATAGGAATGTTTTGTATTATACATAGGTTAGGTTTAGCTTAGATTCAGGGTATTTTAAGACTTTACGAGATCGGAGGGTATTTTAAGACGTTACAAGATCACGGTGAACCACTCAGAAACCCACGGCATGATGGTAATTCCGGAACGTCTGTTGGGGGGAACAGAAGTTCCCCCCCAGATGTTCACCCCCGTGAATCATGGGAGGGGAATCACATTCACCACACAAATGGCGGCCACGGCAGGACTGGCCACGGCGTTGTGGTGAATGAGATTCCCCCCCACTCTGTGATGAAGGGAACCGTATCATCTGTCCCCAGACCACGGCCTGAAATCCATGGTGGGATTCCGGGCCATGGTCAATGTGGGGGAGGGTGGCCGGGCTTTGCAGCTGCATTAGCCGTGGCGCACCCCCCATCTCCTGGGGGGTGAGCAGCCAGGGCAGCGTGGGGGGACGGGGCTGTGCGGCCGCATATTGTGCCATGCAGCCCCGCCTCCCACCCGAATTCCCCGCTGGGATCGGCCACCGCATATGTTCGCCGTTACGCGGTGGCCCCGGCGGAGAATCAGAGGGGTGATTCCATGCCCCGCCACATCTGAAATCAGCCACAGTCAACTACAGTCAATCCCGCGGCAGGGTCAAACAGCCCTGAACATCTGTTTGGTGGCCGCCAGATGTTCACCACAGTCAATACCCACATGGGGTCAAAATCAACCATGCTTCCGGCCCTCCGGTCCGGACCATCTCTGAAAGCATGATCAAAAAGATTCCGATGGGAAACAAAAATAAGTAACATCTGGATGGCAGTCACTGGTCAGAATCAAGCAAAATGATTCTCAGCCGGGGACAAAGCATGCAACATTGCTGCCAGGCAAGTAGCAACAACACAGGCCATGGAGGGAGATTTAAAGGACACACAGCAGCAGGGGGACGTGGCAGGATGGAGCAAGGCAGGAGGGAGAGGAGAGCAGAGGGCAAGAGAGCAAGAGAGGAGGAGGAGGACGTGGAGGCATAGGCAGAGTAGGAGGTGGTCATGCTGCACATGCAGAAGGTGGAGTGACAGCAGCAGCAGCAGCAGCAGCAGCAGCCAGGACAGACTGCCCCGGGGACATCAACCAGGCCGGGGGAGGAGGCACCCCAGAAATGGGTAAGGGGAACGAAGGGGAGGGGGTCCAGCAGCACAAGGGCACCAAGGGGGGGGGGGACTGGCTGGCTGTCCGGCAGGTGGGGTAGAAGGGGGAGGGACGTGGGACCAGGGCAGAACAGCAGCCAAACACCCACCCACCATCCACCCACCCCCGCTTGTGTCCCGAAGACATGGAAACGGGCCCAGGAGCCCGAGCTCCCAGAGGAGATGGGCCCTGGTCAGGCAGAGGAGGAGGAGGAGCAGCATCAGGAGGAGGAAGTGGAGGAGGAGGAAGTGGAGGAGGAGGAACTGGAGGAGGAGGAACTGGAGGGGAGATGGGGGAGAAGGCTGTACCACCGAGGGGCCCAGTGAGGGCTCCGGGAGACCCGGGACTTCATCCGCACCTGGGGGACCCTGGAGCATCAGCTGGAGCTCACGCTCAATCAGAGAAATGAGCACGTGTTCCAGGAGATAGTGCGGGAAATGGAGGCGGTGGGGCTGGAGGGGAGATGGGGGAGAAGGCTGTACCACCGAGGGGCCCAGTGAGGGCTCCGGGAGACCCGGGACTTCATCCGCACCTGGGGGACCCTGGAGCATCAGCTGGAGCTCACGCTCAATCAGAGAAATGAGCACGTGTTCCAGGAGATAGTGCGGGAAATGGAGGCGGTGGGGCATCACTGGACTGTCGCACAGTGCCACTCCAAGGTCATAGAGCTGAAGAGGGGGTACAAGGGAATACGGGATGACAACCAGCGGTCTGGACACGGAACCCAGACCGCCCCCTTCTATGATGGCCTGGACTACATCCTCCATATGAAGGGATCAATAGTAGCCCCATACCTCGTGGGGAGCACCATGGTCCAGGGGAGAGAACGGGACAAGGTACCCCCTCCCCTCACCACCCCACAAGAAGGCACCCGCTCCAGGGCCCCGGACCCCCAGGAGGAACGCCCCGGGACCTCGGTGACCAGCAGGCCCCCCCAGACATCAGCCCGGAGAGCCCCCACCCCCTGGTCAGACAGCCGGACTCCGAGGCTTGCACCCTTATCACCCTCAACCAGTGGTCAGGGGGAGCACAGCAACATGGAGGGGCTGGCCTCGGAGGGATTGGAGAAATACATTGAGGGTAAGCAAGGAGAGGGGAGGGGGGATGGACTCAGGGAGAGGGGGTGTTGGGATGACCCGGCCAGGGGGAAGCCCCACCCAGTTTCAATACCCCAGAACATGGCACCAGGGCTGGGGGGGCACCTGGGCATGCCGATCGCCCCCCACCAACCACCCCCGCATACCCCCACAGGGCACGGAATGCCCTGACACCAGAGGCAGGCTGGCTAGGAGGCCAGCAGCCGGAGGACCAACGTGAGGCACACAGGCAGTGTGTGGGGGCTCCCGGGGAGGTCGGGAGGAGGACCCGGGACATGTGTGATGGGATGGGGGGCCCGGGAGGGCCAGAAAGATGGAGGGGCTATACCAAGCACCAAGGGGAGGGAAGATACCCCTGGGCCCCCTCTGGCCCAGGGGTGGACGCCTGGGCCTGCAAACGACTAACCGCTGTGTACCCTACAGGGCAGTCAGAGGGGCCACAGCAAGCCGGGCCCGAGCCCCCAGCCCAGCAGATGAGGGAGTACTGGGCACGGGTACATCGCCAGAGGGAGGACCAGGTGGAGGGCATCATACAGACTTCGGTGGAGCAGGAGGAGTGGATGATCGTGGCCGTGGACCGCATGGAGGCGGCCATAGAGCGCTCCCTCCAACAGGCAGAGGCCAGGAACCAGAGGCTCCAAGAAGAGATGTGCTTGGAGTGGTGCTGGAAGCACTGGTAGCACAGCAGGCAGGTTGAGGCATTCGGGCCACTAGAACAGGCCATTGCAGGGATGGTGTGGGAGCACTCAGCCAAGATGGATAGGTTCCATGACATTGGGACCTCCCTGCTTCTGCACACGGGCACTATGTGTGCCTATGTGATGGCAGCCACCCCGCTGGGCACCCTGCCTGCCCAAGGCCCCATGCTGGGCCCCTCAGCGCCCCCACTGGCTCCCCACTCACCCCAGCCACCTCCACGTCAGCAGGGGCCCCGCCTCTGCCTCCTGGTCCTTATAGGCCTCCGGAGGAAGCAGCCTCCCAATGGGGGCTCTCAGGTCCCAGGTCCTCCATCCCTCCCACCACCACCTGTCCCTCCGGACAGCGAGGCTTCGCAGGACACTGTTGGGGACATGGATACCAGGGGGAGGGGAGCTCCCAAAGCTCTGTGGCGCCCACAGGGCATTTGACGGGGTGCTCCCAAAAATGCGGGGGCCTTGGGGGGCTGGGAGAGATGAGGGTGATGGGGAGGGTGGTCTGATGGGGGGATCACCATGAGCCGTGGCGGGGGGGATGGTGGGCTGGCGAGGTGGAGGTGGTGGGGGCACGTGTCTGCAGGTGATACAATCTGTTCATGGGTCCAGAGGTGGGCGGTTGAGCCNTATAGGCCTCCGGAGGAAGCAGCCTCCCAATGGGGGCTCTCAGGTCCCAGGTCCTCCATCCCTCCCACCACCACCTGTCCCTCCGGACAGCGAGGCTTCGCAGGACACTGTTGGGGGGATGGTGGGCTGGCGAGGTGGAGGTGGTGGGGGCACGTGTCTGCAGGTGATACAATAAATACATGGAGCACACTACCGCCTCCTGTGGTCTGTTCATGGGTCCAGAGGTGGGCGGTTGAGCCGTGGCAGTACTGGGGCTCGACCAGGGACCCCCCAGGACCCCAGGGAGGTGGGCCGGGAGGTGGGCCCCCTCACTGCTTGGCCTCCTGACTGATGTGCCTGGCTAGGGCAGCATCGATTCGCTTGGCATAACGATACTCCCTCGGGTTGTCTGCATTCATGTACAGAAGCACGGGGCTGGGAGGGCAAGTAGGCATGGGGTATTCGAGGGCAGCCCCATCAGTCTTGCACTCGTTGTGCAGCACACAGCATGCACCGATGACCAGGGCTGAGGTCTTCACTGTGTAGTCCAGCCGGCTGGTGAGGCTCCTCCAGTGCTGCTTGAGGGCCCCAAACACCCACTCAACCACGGTCCGGCTGGATCACAGGCGAGAATTGTACAGTGCCTCCACCGGGTTCCAGGTGACCAGGTACACCTTCATCAGCCATGGGGTGAGGGGGTAGGCTGGGTCCCCCAGGATACAGGAGGCCATCAGCACCCTCTCGATCCAGGTCATCCCCATGTCTGCAAAGTCCCCGCGGTATATCCGGGCATAAAAGGGGGAGATGGTCATGATCCGGGCATTATGGCTCCACCCAGAGTTGCCCATGAAGATGTCAATAAACCCCCCCGGTGGTCCACGACCGCCTTCAGCTTCAGGGAGTGGTACCCTTGCCTGTTGACATAGTCCATGGCTTCCCCCACAGAGGGGCAGAGGATCTCTATGTGGGTGCCATCCACGGTGCCCATGCAGTTGGGGAACCCTCCAGCCGCGAAGCCGGCCATCACGGCCACCTAATCCACCAGCTGGATAGCTCGGTCCAAGAGAACGCCCTCCACAGCCTCACAGGCATCCCGCAGGATACAGGCAACGGTGATCACCCTGACACCGAAGTGCTGGGAGACGGAACGGAAGGAGTTGGGCGTTGCCAGGGCCCAGACCTCGATGGCCACCCGCTGAACCATGGGGATGGGTGTCCGCATGGGGATCTGCTGCTGCTCCAGCCAGGGCATGAACAGCTCCGGAAGTGCGCCCTCCAGTCAGCCTCATCCCACTGAGCCAGCGCCTGGGACCACCACCCCTGTGCCCACTCTGCGACCCATACCCACCGGGCAATGGGCATAGTGAGTAGGGCAGCTCGTCGCATGGTCTCCCTCCTCCAGTGGAAGCACCCGGATGCCTCACGGATTGCCGCAGCCCTGGTCCGGATGTGGCTCATGGCCTGCTGGTCCACTCCGGATACCTGCTGTGCCCTGAGCCAGGCTAGGGCGCGTCTGCACCCGTGGCAGGCTCTGCGGGCCTCTGCAGTGCTCCAGGTCATGGTAACCCACAGGTGGGCACCCAGGTGCACCTCAGCGGTCAGGATGTGCAGCTGAACAGTGTGGGTGTGGTACCATTCAGCACAGAGTGCTAGGTGCATCGTGCAGGCACCCAACCTGTCCCGCTCCATGGTGCGGTTCGCCCCAGGGGGGCGCGGGAATCCCAGGTGTAGACTGGGACAGGTGGTGCCTGCCCCCGGCTGTCTGGGTTGTCTTCTGCAGGGTGGGCAGCCCGGGGCAGCGGGGGCACACTATGGAGCACACCTGCCATCCTGTAATGGAGCTCTGTGCATAGCCTGGCGCACGCCTGGGCATGCAGGCTGCAGCTGCATGCCTCCTGTCATCACCTCCCAGCTCCCTGTTAGCAACATCGTGTCCTTGTTGGCCTGATTAGTGTGTTAGGTGTCCTGTCTGTGTGCTCGGTTCCTGCAGCTGTGCTGGGTCTGCACCCCACGCCTCGCTCTGTTGCCATACATTGTTGCAGCCTATGGCTTTCTCAGACGGCCTTGGCACCCCCCCGAGTCCCCTCCCACCCCTGGAGGGAATGTGGGCCCCCCTGTCCATGGTGTTATTCTCCCTGGCATGCTGGACCATGGCTGGTTGTATTTCCACCAGGATCCCTGCTCTGGGCCCCCATAGGGCCCCCCATACATGGACTTTCCACGAAACCATGGCCCTGTGTGACCTGTGGCATACCCCAGCCGTGCAATTCCTCCTGAGCTTCTCAGACAGCCTGCTGGGTACCTATGTGAGCCTGAGCTCTGGCCTTCATTACTTTGGCTATGAGGCGAGCGCCTGGGATTTCCGGCTGCATGCTGAGACCCTGGGGCTGCTTCCCTTTCCTGATGGGCACATTGCAGAGATGAGGTGCTCACATGTGGCCTCGTCTGCGGCGGAGACAGTGTCTTCCCTGTCTGTGTGCAGCCTGGCCACCTACACGGTCTGTCTGGCAGAGGGGGGGCCTGCCCTGTCCGTGTCCTACTTTGACTGTGTGCATGGGGCCCGTGGGTACCAACACTCTCATGGGGAGGTGGATCACCATCTGTTGGAGCTGGGTCACCTTCCGTGGCCCCTGGCTGCTGATTCCTGCTTGTATGAGCCCTCCGCAGTGGAGCTGTCAGCACTGTCGGGTGTGTGGTCCCATCCCGATGTGCAGTTGGGGCTTTCCATGCAGGATCCGTTCGAGGCTTAATTCCTGGTCGCCCACCACATGTCCATGCTGGGGTATCACCCGGGCATGCTTCATTGGCCGCACTTCGTTCACCTGGTGGGCCACCCAGCCCCTGGCCCCTTGGTGGCCCCCTCCATCTGGCTGTGAGTCCCTCTGTACCTTCCCGGCCCTGGTTACAGGCCCCACTGTGAGCTCCTGCCTCTGCCCTGGTGCCTTGGTCCACTGCCTGTTCCTTCCTTGATGTCCCAGCCGTGCTGCTGTGCTGCCTGCTTTCAAGGGTACCACTGCCCCTGCCTGTGACTCTGGGCCCCCTCTGGGGGATGGGGGACCCCCCTGCCTACCTCTGCAACTGGTGCTCCCCTCCATGGCTGCCATCTCCGGTGTCCGTGTCCGGGTTTCCAAATGGCCCCCCTGCTCCCCTGGGTGCTGCTGACCATCCTCTGACGCCTGAGCTCCCTCCTGTGTCCCGGACCCCCCCACTGTGGGTGCCTGTGTGACCTCGGGGTTCTGGGGCCCTCGAACTTTACCTCCTGGCTTCCTCCAAGGGGGTGGGGTTATGCCATTGGACTGGCTGCACGGTCCCATCTCTCCTGCCTGGCCTCCATGGCACCCTTTCAAGTGCTCGGGATCCGTGTGTGCCTCCTGGACCATTCCTGGACCACTGCCTGTTCCATGTGGCCTCCCGCAGTGCCTGTGCCCTGACCTTCCGGATTCTCCCCATTCCGGAACTGCCTGTGTTGCTGGGGGGGTCGCCCATGTGGACTGTGCTGCTGTTGGGGGTTTGCCTTCCATAGTCTGTGTCCTTCCATGCCCCTGGGTCGTTTCCCCCCTCTTCCCTGTCCAGCGCCCCCTCCTCCCTCCCTGTGTCCACTGTGCCGTGTGTGTTGTCTGTCACGCTGTGTCCTCCCTTCCCTTCCCTTCCCTTCCCATGTGTGTGTGTGTGCGCGCCCGGGCGTGTGTGTGTGCTGTGTGTTCCACTGTACCCTCGTTGTCTCTGTGTCTGTTGTGTGCGGTACCTTGGTGGTTCTTCTCCCTCTTCCCCCTCCCTTCCCGTTTCCCTTGTTTAGATGTTCCCTTTAGGCACTTTTGGCTTCATTTGCTCTTGGCTGAACATGTCTGTATCCCGCCCCGCCCTGTGCCTTCTGGGTGTTTTGACCACAGCCGGGAATCGGCATCACGTCTGTTGCACCGCTCCAGACCATGATATGGCAACCCGATTCCCCGCCATGGTCCCGCTCACATCACGTCTGTTCGGGGCTTTTATTGACCATGGGGGGTGGTTGATCGGTTCACCACCACTGGGAAGCCACTGTGGTGAATCGGAGCCATGTAATGTCTGAAAACACCCTCTGTGTGTGTGTGTGTGTGTGTATTTATATATATATAAACTAGATAGTGTGTGTATACCAATAATGATACAAAAAACAAAATCTTCGTTTGAAATGAGTACTGATACAGATACTGACAAAGATTATGAAAAATGACATTTTGTTATTAACAGAAATGAAAATGACACATTTTAATAATGAAAACTATAACAAAAATGATACATGACATGGGGTTCTGGTGCACACCGTTAGGTGTGCGTGCATCACAGGTGTGTGGGGCAATGGTGCAATCTGGGTCGATGAACACCCCCCCCCCCCGAGCCCACACACTCTGCAGCCTGGGGGATGAAGCAGGCATGGCTTCTGCTCCGTCCTCCGGGCCACGAGGTGTTTGAGCTTGGGGCAGGGGTCGTATTGGCCCAGGCTGCACTTTTGTTGAACATGGCTGTGCTGCATGTATGACACATATGCATACCGGAGCATGCGCGTTCTGGCCGTGTGCCGCACATGGGACCGGCGTACATGGGCTATAGGATTGCACTCTAAATGTGTAAGTATAAGTCTGCATATTGTGGATTAGGGCAAAGATATCAAGTAGACCATCAGAACACATTTGATGAACTTTGCAGGAACACCAACTTTAAATTTGGGCATTCTTTTTGGTAAACAAATATCTGGATTTGACTTGAAAATATAAAGCTACAAATTTGTTTTATCTAGAGCTGAACCTAGTATCTGAAAAAATTGGTATACCCCCCAAATTCTTTGGTGCCCAAATCAACCTGACAACATTGGGTATTGATTTGTACCCAATTGTGATGTGCTTTTGGTACCTGATATCCTGGGATGTTGACTTCTGGCCCTGGAATGTCAACTTCTGGTATTAATTTTTCATCTTTTTTATAATTTACTGAATTCCAACACCTAATTATTGATTTTCCATTCTTGAAAATTGACTTCTGGTCCAGGAAAGTAAACCTTCAGTTCCAGAAAATTGACTTCCCATCCCGATCTTAAAATTTCCATTCTGATTTTTCGGTTTTCCCAAATGACATACTGATTGGTAATCAGAATATTAAACAATTGGTACTGATTTTTCAAGTATCTGGGTACCCAATCGGTCCTCAAGAAACCCACTGGATGCCAAATGCAGTACCCCCAAATGTAGGTATTACCAGCAGGTACTTAAGTACCTGTTTTAGTTCTAGTTTAATCTCTGGCTTGGGACAGATTTTCAGTATCCCAGAATCCAGTGTACATTGTATCCTGTAGGCGTTACAGATAAACTGTTGGATGCTGTATCACTGACCTCTTTTGACTCTGTTTTTTTCAAACACTCTTGCTCCCTCTGCACTGTGTTGTGAATGCATTGTGAAAGCTGAACAATATTGTAAACATTGCTCGTAACATTTAGCTCCGTTACTTTGTAGGATTACACAATGCCATCTCAGTTCATAAGAAAAATCCACCTGTTGACATCAAGAACTCTATGTAGGAAAAGAGATGTTGCCTAGGAATGTAGCCTAGGGAAAGAGATGTTGAAGTAGTCATTTGTTTTATTTTTCATTTAAAAAAATCCCACTAGGTAACATTTTGACCTGCAACTTTTCTATAAAGTGCCAGTATTCCCACTGGACTTGTAGTATTAAATCGTTCAACACAAAATAAAATATGCAGCAAAAGACTAATACATAGGGGGATGCATTTCATTTTCGTTATGATGATAACGAAAATGAAAATTTTGATTTTCTTTTTTGTTATAAGAACGAAAACGGCAAATAATAATAATGAAAACAAAAACAGCTTCTCTTTCCTGGCTGGGAGAATGCAGCGTGTGGTCCTGGGTGATTTTTCCTTTTCTCCCCAGNTAGGGTGGCATTGGGAAACTGTAAGCCTGCCAGCCAGCCTCTCAGTAGATGATCTCGGCCGACCTATCTGACTGGCTTTCTCTCTCACACGTGCACAGTCTTCGCCAGCCTATCTGAGTGTCCTTCCAAGGTCTCAGCCTGCCTTCCCTAATGCCTCTCATGCCACGCTGCCCACCCACCTGCCCCCCCAGGTTGCAAAGTTCGAACTCAGTCTGCCTGCCTTCTGCTCACGCCACGCTCCCCGCCTGCCTGCCTCCCCAGGCTGCAAAGCTCAAACCCTGCCTCAGTATTCCTGCCGTCTGCTCATGCCATGCTGCCTGCCCGCCTGCCCCCCCAGGTTGCAAAGCTCGAACCCTGCCTCAGTCTGCTTGCCTTCTGCTCCTGCCACGCTACCTGCCTACCCGCCCGCCCAGGTTGAAAGCTCGAACCGTGCCTCAGTCTGCCTGCCTTATGCTCATGCCACGCTGCCCACCCACCTGCCCGCCCGCCCAGGTGGCCTAGATAAAAGCCTGACTCAGTCTGTTTGCCTCTCATGCCACGCTGCCCAGCTGCCCGCCCTGTGGGCAAAGCTGAAACCCTGCCCTGGCCTGCTTGCTTCTCATGCCACAGTGCCTGTATGCCTGCCCTGGCAAACCTGGGCGATGTGCCCCACTGGCCTGATAATCTCGCCGCCGCTGCCTGCTGGTCCGTGGGTGCTCTGCCCTGGCCAATCCAAATGTGCCCACATAATCATGCTGCTGCCATCTGCTGCTGTATGCGAGCTCTTCCCTGGCAAATCCTACCATCCTGGCTCCATGGGTGCTGCGCACTGGCAAATCCTGCTGCTTCTGTGCCCGGTCAATCCAATGTCTGTACCCATGTACCCTGTAAACTGTACAAGTCTCTGGGCAATCCATATGTCTGCTGATCCTGCTGCCAACGCTGACAATGCTGCCTCTGGGCAATCCAATGTCTGCTGCTCCTGCTGCCAATTCTGCCAACGCTGCCAATGCTGCCGCTGGGCAATCCAATGTCTGCTGCTCCTGCTGCCAATGCTGTGTCACTGCATCCAGAAGCTGCCAATCTAGTCCCAGGACCCACCCTCCAGGTTCTTGGGCCTGTCATTCTGCTCGCAGGGCGCTGTCATTCCACCGTCTAAAGAAGCAGCCACTCCAACCCCAGGACCTGCCGTCAGGGTTCTGTGGCCTACATTACTGGCAGAGAGGGCTGTGTCCAATATCTAGAAGCTGCCACTCTAGTCCCCAGACCCACGCTCAGGGTTCTTGGGCCTGTCATTCCGCTCACAGAGAGCCTTTTTCTACTGCATCAAGAAGCAGCCACTCCANGTAAATGGCAAAGAACACTGCTGCTTCAGATCTACTAGTTGGCAGATGGAGGATGCCCCTAGCAACAGGGTTGCCACACCACTGACCTTGGCAGAAGATGCCCGCTTGAACCCAATATGAGGGTTGATGACGTGGGAAACGTGATGCACCAGAGCCATGCCCAGTTATAAAGAGGCCTTGGTTCCAGAACCCAGGATGGTGCAGGTGAAGAGGTTGGACATGGGACTAGCCCAGTATGAGGAACGTGAATGCTCCCTGGGGAAACTTGTGCTGTTGTACCAGATATTCAGGCAAGCAAAGCATGGGGATAGTGGATCCCCAAGTGAAGGGACCCCAGTGTATCCATCACCATGGTACCCCAAGTGCATCTGAGCAAAGTAAAGAAAGAGTGTGGGAGATGCCCTAGAAGGTGTGGGCCATTTGGGACAGGGGGCAACAGCAACAGGATTTGTCCTCCCATTATTATGTCACAGTCCCATTCAACCTAATCCTACCTTTAGTGGCCAGAGAGAGATGCACTTATTGTAGTAGAATTAACCACCATACAGAGATGGAGTCAAAGTAGTTCAAATAACATCTTTTAATGGACCAACTATTGTTGGTACAAATTGTTGGTCCAATAAAAGATAGTTGGTCCAGTAAAAATTATCATTCAAACTACTTTGTCTCTATTCTGTCACTCAGGACCAACATGGCAACCAAACTCTTTTTTTAATTAACCGTACCACAGAGCCAGTTGTTTCTCTCACCTGATCTTCAGATGGGATAAAGGTGGAAAGAAATTAAGTCAATGTAAGGAAACTAAAAATGTTTCAGACATGCTGATGAATTTCCCCATCTTTCAAAGTGAGCAGGTCTTAACTGAAAAAATATATATCCTTCCAAGATCTACAACAGAACTGGTAGTAGATCAAGAGTGTGATGGAGTTGTCTCAGAGAGCCATTCCATTGTGAACTTCCTTTTACAAGAAGTCGGCAGTTAATGGAATCCTGTTGTTAGGCTGATTGCTCTGAAGCATACAACTGATTGCCATTGTGAACTTCTATCTGACAAGTGCTCTCTGTATTCACATCTCTGTCTCTCTTAACTGCAGCTGCAAGTCATCTTAGCTGCTAGTGGGGAAATTTTCTCATTGGGCGATGCACAGGTGCATTGGAACTGATAGTACTTGGGCTTTGGGCTGTTTGTACTTTCGATAGCTATGACTCCATTCAATTTGGGGAGTTTGTTTGCCATCTTTTTAAGTGCTTGTATCCAAGGATTGATTTGATATTTCTTCAAAGAGGAATTTCCATAATTTGTCTTCTAGTGGCTGGGGCCAGTTACTATGACTCAAGAACACAGGAAGAACATAAGCAATATCATACTGTGTCATAACAATGGTCCATCAAGTCAACCATGGCATCCAAGGATTGATTCGATGTTGCCTCTAAGAGGAATTTCAACATTTGGCCTTCTAATGGCTGGGGCCAGTTACTGTGACCCAAGAACACAGNATTTGGTTGAGATTCTCCTGAAGGTGTGAGATACAGCACTGACAAATATCATGTACACTGGTTGACCTACAAAGATGTTACAGTCAGATATAAAGTTATAAGTTAATTGCTTATAACACCAGGACCCTTTATTAAATCCTTTTGATAGTTTTCATAAGTAGTAAACTTGTAGAGGAGTATAAACCTTCCAAGTTTCATCCACACTACATGGGAGATAAAGAAGTTACAGCCAGGAATGTATATGCAGATATTTACAAAATAGCATAATTCAACTGCTTATAAAATCTGATTCCTTTAACCAATCTTTCTCACTTTTGGTACTCATAATGCCTTCCATTAGAGGTACAATATAACAAAGTTATATCTAAATATAATTGTTTAAAAAATGTACAGTCAGAAATGTGTTTTCTATTGAAACTAAAGGAAATAAAAAATAAAAGCAAAAACAAAAATTTGATATTTATAAAAACAGAAATGAACTATTTAAATAACAAAAATGAAAAATGAAAATGGAAAATGGAAAATGACATGGGTCCCTGGTGCACACCTCTAAATACACACTCCTCTGTTACCCAAAAAATGCATCCAAGCTGCTACAGTCACGTACGGCTTGCCTTAAGGGTTGTCCAATTTTACTTCTTAGCTAAACAAAATGGAGCCAGTACTGACTGAAAGAACAAAAATCATAATGTATTTTGAAAGCAAAGGGGTTGGGAAGGCAGGGCAATTCCATTAAGAGAAGGATTAAACTTTTGAATAACAGTATGACTGAAATAAAACCTGGCTCTTTTGAAATCAATGGGGATTTTGCTGTTGACTTCAATGGAGCCAGGAATTTATTTCTGTAGCACTGGGACAGAGTAATCTATGATACCCTTGTGAATGTTGGAAGTTGAACATTAAAGACAGGTGTTTCTGTGGCCCAGCAGGTGTGAAGGAACTCATGAACTTGCTGTCAGAGGTTTGGTGTGCCTAGAGCTGAATTGGAAATGGTTCTTCCTGTACCATTGGTAAACCCCACTTTTACGAATGAACACTCATTAGTATTTCCACAATCCATACTGTCATTGTATTTTTTGGTGAAATCAGGAATGCTAATAGCATCTTTTTAATATTTTCCATCACTTTTGGCAATGTCCATTACTTTCCATCACTTTTGGGAATTTCTGTCACTTTCAGACATCTGTTTTGACATTTATAGGTCAAAGGCAGTATATAAAGAGCAAAGTAGCAGAAGCAGTACCAACTGAAGTACTGGAAATGCCGAGCAAAGGCATTCCTGAATGGAAACTAACAAAAGCCGCAAGACAGCACTAACCTTCCTTCTTCTTCTTCTTCTTCTTCTTTTTCTTCTTCTTCTTCTTCTTCAAAGGTGGCAAATGATCCGTTTCTAACAGAAACAGAATTCACAGTGATTCCTAGTTTCAACCCTAAGTGTGGAAGATCACAGCATGATAAGGTTGGGAAATAACCCAAAGGTTATTTAGTCAGACCCCTTACTGTAAGCAGACCAACTGAACCAACAGTATCCCTGAAACATGGCTGTCTAAGCTATTTCTTAGCTTAGAGCCTGCTGGGACCTGTCATCTTACCTGCCTCGCT
>QEPC01003849.1:75433-86277 GCA_003113815.1 Sphenodon punctatus | reverse complement strand
GACATAGTTTACACATCCAGGCTGGCCAATTATCATCACAATCACATCCTGCAGCACTGTGACAGAGGACATAAGAGAATCTCTATTGACTCTTTCCTAAACAGATGCTTCTGACTTCCCAGTAACAAGTGGGGGAGAGATGTTGGGATGGTCACAGCACAGAATGAGGATATTTAGTTGACATTTATGCTGGCCAATTGGTATCACAAACCAATCTTATTCCACAGTAACCCGTAAGATAATCCCTGGCATAGGCTCCTTCTCTGCGTATGCTGTGCAGGCATATAAAATCGGAACTCATTATCACATCTTTCTGATATTTGGTAGAGATGATCGTGAAAGTGTGGTATAGATACCCACCAATTTCATGTACACTGGCTGGACTACAAAGATGTTACAGTCAGACATAAAGTTATAAGTTATTTGCTTATACCACCAGGACCATTTATCCAATGCTTCTGAAGGTTGGCAGAGATAGTAAATATGGGAAGGGGTATAAACTTGCCAAGTTTCATCTACATTAAATGCAAAGATGTTACAGCTAAGAACGTTTATGAAGATTTTAGCAAAATAATATAATTCAACTGCCTATAAATTTGGATTCCTTTATCCAATCATTTTGAAATTTGGTACACATAGTGCCATCCATTGGAGGTACAATACCTCCAAGTATTATCCAAATATAGTGAAAAACAACAAAGTTACAGACAAAAACATGTTTTTATTGAAACCAATGGAAAACGAAAATAAAAAAAAAATGAAAAGGAAAATTTGATATTTATGAAACCAAAAACAAGATATTTAAATAAAAAAGAAACATGAAAACAAAAATGACATGGACCCCTGGTGCACACCTCTAGTGTTTATACTTAGTGTGAATGAGTGATTTTAGTATGCAAACAATAACCACCACCCTTGTTGGACCCTTATCCTCCACAATGATATTCTGCCAAGGATGATGTCTTGCTGATTCCATCACTATGGGACAAAACAAAGAAGACATTAGTCCATGTTAGCCTGGCCCACATTAGCTAGGGAGTCACTTGCTCATCTGGTAGATCGTCACCAGATGTTTCCGCGTTACAGACTCAGGGCGGGTTGGTGGCTGCTGCAGGATGCATAGGCCAGTGGCGGTTAGTGACACAGTCCGAGCAAAGGTCTTATCACCTAAGCTAAAGTGGTCTAATGGTCTCCCTTACATGTATTAAGGCCATGTCAAGTTCTGCCTTGAGGCGAGGGCCTGGAGGAACGCCCTAATCCCAGCAATACCTGAAACTGAGAGAAAATGGTTAAAATACTGTAAATTGATGGATAATGATTAGTGCTGAAATGATAATCAAATCTATTCTTCCGTTAATTTCGTGGGAATCGAGAACTGCTGCCAAAATTTCACAGCTTTTTCAAACCCCAATCAAGATCTCAGATGAAACTTGATTTATCGGTTACTGCAATTTACCATTTAACGTTTACTGTGTTTACGGTTACTGTGTGTTTTTGCTGTTTATCAGTTGTATCAGTATCATGATTTATAGCGTGCCATGTTTACCGGTTACTGTGATTTGCCATTTACCCTGTTTATAAGTTATTGCTTTATTGGTTACCGTGTTTATTGCTTATTGGTTTATTACCATGTTTATTGCTTATTGGTTTATTGGTTATTTGATTTTTTTTTTGTTATTGGCTATTGGTTTTTATTGGTTATTGTTTATTGGTTAATGGTTTATTGGTTTGTTACCATGCTTATTGGTTATTGGTTATTTGAGTTTTTGGTTATTGGCTATTGGTTTTGGTTTATTGGCTATTTGTTATTTGGTTATTGGTGTTTATTGGCTTGTTACCATGTTTATTGGTTTATTACCATGTTTATTGGTTATTGATTTATTTACTGTGTTTATTGGTTATTGGATTTAGCTGAAAGGCAACCTGGTAAACAACAACACGGTTGTAGCAGGGCCCACCTTCACTGTGGCTAAGTCTTTGCAGGATCAGGCCCAAATTAGCTATGCAGTCACTCCTGGGGTTTCTCATATAAACACAGTTTATTTATATACAGTCCCCAGGCCAGGCACCTAGCTTCTAGCCAGTCCCCACAATATATAGTCCAGATAGTAGAGCCTAGCCAAACCAGAACCAAAATCTCAGGCTAGCTCTTTAGACAGCTCACTCTCCTTGTTCTTCTCATCAGGGTTCATACTTCATGGCTTTCTGAGTCAGCACCCATCTAGGCTGCCACTGGCAGAGATGCACATTCCATAACAGTCAGGAGCAGACTGTCCTTCTACCTGTTTCTTCTCTCTTTATACATCAGGTCATTTCCCAACCATAGCCACTTCCTGTTTGGTGGCCATTTAAGGTTGTCCACATGGCGGGCACTATTTTCTGACTCAGCCCTGCTACACACCTTTCCCTCAAGATGGGGTTATCAATAGTGAGTCTGTCTGACCTATCTGGGAGACCTTCCTCCACCAGGCTCACAGTCTTTAGAGTTTCCTTACCAAGAAGGTAATCCTCCACTTGGCTTACAGTCTTGTACATTACTTATTATTGTGCATAGAGCTCCCTTCAGCTCAGTCCACACCAAATACCCATTAGCACTTGTTAAAGGCTTCCTTCAGTCTCTACAGACATTTTTTCAGTTACCCTTCATGGGGCTGGGAGGCTGGCCCATGACACCTTTCCAGACACTCCCCCCTGGGACCCTCAAGACCTATACAGGTCAGTACTAACCAATCAAACATATAAATACCATCCCCTTCCCAGGGTTTACGTGTTTAACCATAATTTCTCCTATCAGGGAGGAATCCTCCACCTGATGTACATTTTATTGTGCCTATACATTTCTTTCATAGCCTGTCAGCCTCTCCTGCCAGGCTTTACAATTTAGGGTTACCTTCAACCCATCTTAACAATAGATAGATCCTCCTTCAACTCAGGCTTTTCACTTATTCGTAGAGCTACCTTCATCTCTTTACTTTACATATTCCATTACTGGGGTGGGAGGGAGGCCCAACCATTCCTTATTATTATTATTATTATTATTAACAAACATTTATATAGCGCCAGCACTTTACAAAGTAATAAAATAGACAGGGTCCCTGCCCCTAGGGCTTACAATCTGAGAGACAGGAGCTGGGGGAGAGACTTAGGAAGGGGAACAGAGGGAGAGACAAGGGGTCTAACATTCATGAAGATGCGAGGTCTCATGTGCACGTACTTGGCTTGGTTACAATGAGAATGACAGCAGGCAGGTCCATGTTGCAAGGATAAGGGTAAACCGATCGTAGGTATAGGAATACAAAGGTATTCCTTCCTAACCTCCCAACCCTGGGACCCTTAAAGCAGGATTACTCCCTGAAACATTGGGTAATTTCAGACGTGACAGGCCCGGAGACCCACCACGCTCAATCACGGACTGGGATCCATTTTGGATCCCGGTCAGGAATCAGTCCAGCCGTTCTTCAGACGTGCCAGCCTGATTCCTACAGGGGATCGGGGAGGGGCTGCGTGACTGCATGGCATTACCTCTTCTACCAGTAATCCCTGCGTTCCCCTGGCCGCCTGCCTTCTGGGAGATAGGCGGGCACAGCGGCGAATCCGGCTGCTATGCCTGATCCCATCCCATGGTCGGGACCATGATCTGGCAGGGCTGAAAGTAACAGACATTACCTTCTGCCCTTTCCAGATCGTGGCCAATCCAACCACGGTTGGGGCCTAATCCCACCACGATTCTGGACCTCTGGGCGGCCGGAGGTCCAGAATCGTGGTCAATTTGATTCACGCCAGAGGTTCACCGTGGTGAAATCAAATAGATGTTATGGGACAAACGGCCACCACAGGGGATTCACTGTGGTTGGCCATGGTCTTGTAACATCTAAAATTACCCATAATTCCAGTAACCCATAGGTATAATTACAATTTAACATAATCATCCACACATTTCCCAGGGCTTATCATTTACTCTCTTTTAGGTTTCCTGCAACCTTTATAACTCCCATGCCATGTCTGGCCATGGTTCTACACCCTTCTACTTTCCTTCCTGGCTCCCCTCAGCCAATGTCAAGTTCTCTCAGCTTGCTTCAGCCAATCTTCAATTAAGTGCTAGCTAGCAGCCATAGCCTCCACTTCTACAGTAACTGCTTATCAAGGTCTCAGCTCTCTACAGCTTGACCTACTTTTTTTCTTAGTTCTTTCCCCATCTCTGTTTAGTCTCATTATATCGCAGCCTAGCCATCTTTTCTTGCTGTTCCTGTGGCACCCAGTCAGCCATGCCTTCTGACCCACCTTTGAGCACCCATTTATGGAATCTATCCCTTCTCCCTCATTATAAAAAGGGTTTTCTGTTAATCCGCTACTTTTTTTCTTCCAGAGCTGCCCTAAGCACCATTGCCTCTTTATCTGTTCTTGCTCTTTGTTGTTTTTCCATTTCCAATTCCTTTTCTATCCTATTCTTTGCTGCAATGAAGCACTCTGCTTTTTCTGGACTGTTCCTCTCAAAGGTCCAGCCTATACCTTTCCATCCTACCTCTGAGTACCTCTGTAGGGAGTCTATCCCCCTTTCCACCTCATCAGTGATGCCTGTATAAAGTGCTCCAGGGCTTAAGGATTCTACTTCCTTCATCTGTTTTGAGATATCCCTCTCAATGTCCTGAGGCATTTCCTCTTCTACCACTAATCCTTCTGCTTCTTCATTCTTGAGGGAAGACATTACGGCCTCTTCCTCTGACCCAGACCCTTCCAGGGTCTTATCTTGTCTTTCTCTATACCCCTCTCTTTTTAACCTTTCCGCCTCTTTCTTCAGAGCCTCGTTTTCTTTCACCATCTGCTTAATAGAGCTAGGCCTTATGGCCATCCCTCTCCTTAAGGCCTCTAATTTCTCCTGAGACAGGTCAGTCTGTGTACCTCTATCCCGGAGTTCCCTAGTACAGCCTTGCACTATCTTTCTCAACTTCTCTGGGGCATCCAGTGTTAAGCGCATTTGCGTCATTTTATTTTCTCCTTGGCCCTATAGCCCTTGTCTCAATTGTCCCTTTCTCCCAGGGCAATCTCTTTTTATATGCCCTGGCCTATTACAGGCCCAATATCTCTTGACTGTCCTCAGCGAGCGAGCTCTTTTAAGGGCTACCAGCTGGTTATACTTCCAGCACCTTTTCTGCCAAGTTTCAAGGGTTAATATCACCCAGTCTCTATTATCGAGTCTCTGGGTGTTTTCAGACATTACGGGGCCGCTTGGCCCTGTACCGAAAACAACCCATTCATTCCCCGCCAGGGTCACCCCGTCATGCCATATCAGACATGCCGGGGGGATCCCTGCGGGGAATCTGGGAGGGGGCTGGGCCGCGCGGCGCAATGTGTGGCTGCATGTCCCTGCCCCCTCCATGCTCCCCGCTGCCCGCCCTCTGGGGAGACGGGTGGGCAGCGGGGCCAATGCGGCCGCTGTGTTGGGACGGATGCACCGTGGCCCGGGATCCCGCCGGGGATCCCAGGCAGTGGCAACCGGCCAGACGTTCTTTTTTCTGGTACCCGCTGGGGATCTCTTTGACCACGCTTCCTGGGACATTCCCCCGTTTAGCCCGGGAAGCGTGGTTCAAATTGACCCCATGTGCGGATTGACCGTGGTGAACATCTGGCAGCCGCCAAACAGACGTTTGAGCCACAGTGACCACAGGTGGGTATTCACCGTGGTTCACTGTGATCTCGTAATGTCTGAAAATACCCTCTTTCAAGATCTCTCCAGGGAGACTCTATCCCTTGTGATTTCTGTACCCCCACATCCTTGGCACAGCTTAATGTCTTGACTCCTTGTTTCACAGCACCCATACAGTGTCTCTCTCTGTTTCCTCTGGGGTTTTACATAGGTAGGGTTCCTCCATGGCTGTGAGAAAGCCCTCCACAAATGTCCTGTCTGACCACAGTTGTGGCACTTTTTTGTACCTCCCCCCAGGGGTCCCCAGTAATTACTAATTGCCACTTTGCAGTTTCCTTCTGGTTCTGATGTTGCCTCAGCTTGGGCTCCACAAATCCCCACAAGCTGAGAGGTTGCCTCCGAGGGTGCAATCCTCCAGTCACCATCTTGTTTTCCTGTAGCCACATTCTGCTGTGCAGTTGAGGCAAACCTCCTGGCTCCAGCCCGCTTGAGCCCCGGGTCCTTGGGCAAGCTCCCTTGTACTCCTCACTGCTCTGGTCTGTCAAGCATAATTCTCTACCTCTGGCTGCAATCCTCTACTGCATTCCTTACTGCAGGACCTTTTCACCTTTCGGGAACACTGGTCTTATAACCAGCAAGGTATGCCCACATTCTCCACCATTTTGTAGCAGGTCCCACCTTCACTGTGGCTAAGTATTTGCAGGATCAGGCCCGGATCAGCTATTCAGTCACTCCTGGGGTTTCTTATATAAGCACAGTTTATTTATATACAGTCCCCAGGCCAGGTACCTAGCTTCTGATGTGTCCCCACAACATATAGTCCAGATAGTAGACTAGAGCCTAGCCAAACCAGAACCAAAGTCCCAGGATAGCTCTTTAGGCAACTCACTTTCCTTGTTCTTCTCATCAGGCTTCACACTTCATGGCTTTCTAAGTCAGCATCCATCCAGGTCGCCACTGGCAGAGATGCACACTCCACAACAGTCAGGAGCAGACTGTCAGTCTTCTTCCTCTTTATTCTCTTTATACATCAGGCCATACCCCAAAAATAGCCACGTCCTGTTTGGTGGCCATTTTAGGTTGTCCACATGGCGAGCACCATTTTGTGGTTCAGCCATGCCACACGGGTAAACGGTAATTCGTGTTTTCTTCTTTTTCTTTGTCTTTGTGGTTTTCTCTCACAGTGACATGGGGATAGAGTGGATAGAAAAAAGCAACAGATCAAATAATGATCATTTAGGACAATAATGAAAGTTTATTATGGTTAAGATACAATTCAGATATTGGAATATAGAAACAATATTTATATTTAACTTAGTAATAAATCAAAACTGTAAACTACATTTCTGTATTATATACAATAAAAATTAAATTAAAAAAACCAAAACAAAACAGTAACTCAGTAACTAGAAATCCAATGGTAAATGACAATCCAGTAAACAGTTATTTGAGAAAATATTCTCAACCAAGAACTGTCAAGAGATGACAACTTTCTCTGTTATCATTTCTCGTTTATAACTAGATGAGAATCTACAGATTTTTTGAATGGCTACACAAAATTTAGCTACTCAGTCACACTATTATTGCTGCTTTAGTAGTCTAATTAATAGCTATTTAACTACTGGGCAATATGCAATATCATCATCTGTGACCAGGCTAAAAATGACATCCAGACTTTGCTTTGATAGCTCAGGTGATAGTGCTATGAGAAGGAAATCTGAAGGTCAAAGGTTTGAGTCTAGCTTATGTGAGGGATGTAATATGCTCTTAATTTTCTTTTTTTGTAAAGTTTGCTTTTTACAATTGATTTTTAAAAAACAGTGAACAAGGCCTGGACTCCTCCCTTATCCTCTCTCACAGTCTCTAAGATCTGCTGAGAACAGGTTTGATAGGGTTTTTTTTATGATTAAATACTTTTTTCTCATTTGTTCTCCAGATGTGATCAAACAGATTTTTCTCCTCTGTAAGATTAGTATAATTTTTATTTTATTAAATTTATTCATTCATTCCTGAAACCATATGCAGTTGTATAATGTTCAGGTTATGTTTTGATATCTCCTGCCTGGATTTTTGCCTTCTGGAGAATTTTCCCTTGCAAGTCTTACTGCTGCTTGGATGACTATTCACAATGTAAAGTTATAATTTTACTTCTAACCCTGATTTCTGCTGAGACTATCAGAAATAGCTATAAAATAAATACTCTGCACATAAGAACTGCCCTGATTTTAATGGAATCGACTTTGGTAGAATATGCGTAAGTTGAATTTCTGGTTAAGTTGAATGAATTTGTTTTCCTCAGGCCCAGGCCTATTGGGATGTATTGCTTCTGGATCTGGATACATAGACTTCTGAACCCTGGCAAGTTCTATTTTTAAACACATATTACTGTGTAGCCACTTTGGGAGCCAAACTTCTGGGTGCCTTGAATACTGCGCATGCGTGAGCGTGTTTCTGTGTTCGTGCATGTGCAAACTGAGTAAGTCAGTCAGTCACAGTCACGCCAATGCCACAGAGTCCTGCAAGGGGCAAAACTTAGCAGAATGTGTGCTGGGTGGCTAGGGGATGCCTTCCAATGTGCTTTCAAGATACCAGCAACGTGTTGTGAAATCGATTGGGTGCACTGTTGCATTGAGCTCTACAGGGAAGGAAACCAGCAGCGGAGTTGGTAATATGGGCTTATAGCCTTGGAGCCCTGGCAGTGGGTGGGTGTGAACTCAGGGGAGCAGCAACAGGCGATGTGTCATGACTGTGATATGTGTGTGTGTTCTGTGTTGTATTGGTCAGTTGAACAGCAAAGGGGGAGGGATGGAGGGGATTGAGTGCTTGTGACTGACTCTTTGTTTTTAAATTTATTGTCTCTTCTGAGCATGGCCTTATTTTCCTGACACTCTGGAGGACTCTCACATGGTGTGAGTGTGGGGGCTTCCTACTGAGAGTATATAATTGCTGTGATTCCACCAGGCGCCATTTTTCTCTCTGTGTTTGAAACTTTGGGTGATTTCAGACATTACATGGTCCCGATTCACCACAGAGGATTCCCAGTGGAGGTGAGCCACCCAACACACACACACCCCATGGTCCAGGGAGGCCATGAACAGATGTGACGGGACCAGGACCACGGCATGGAATCGAACAGACAGACCATATCCCGGGGCAGTGCAACAGACATGACGCCGATTCCTGGCCATGGTCAAAACACCCAGAAGGAACTGGGATGGCTGGCTGAGGGCAAAGGAAGCCAGAAGTGTCTACAGGGAATGCCCACCGAAGGGTACGGGAAGGGAGGGGGAGGAGGGAGGAAAGATGTTGAGGCATCACACACAGAAGGCACAGAGAGAATGAGGTCACAGTGGAACACACAGCACAAACACACGCCCGGGTGCATACACACCCATACAGGAAAGGAAGGGAAGGGGTAACACAGTGGGACATACAACGCACATGGCACAATGGGCACTGGGGGGAAAAGAGGGGGGCCGAGACAGGGAGCAGGGGGGAGGACCGGCCCAGGGGCAAGGCAGGACATGGGGAAAGGCATCCAGAACCCCCACAACAGCACAGCCTGCACGGGCACCCCCACAGCTACACAGGCAGTCCCAGAATTCCAGAATGCTGGTACCCCACAGGGGCAGGGTACAGGCACAGGGGGAGGCCACAAAGAACAGGCAGCAGCCTGGGAATGGTCCAGGAGGCAGACAGGCACCCCAACCACCGGCTGGGGTGCGATGGATGGGATAGAACAGAGCTGGAGACATGCAGCTGGTCCAAATACATACAGGGTATTTTCAGACGTTACGGGTGGGCGGTTCACCACAGCGAACCCCCAGGGGGGGTGAATAGCACAACCGCGGCCCGGGGTGGAAGAACGACCCAAACAGACGTGACGGGACCGGGACCATGGCCGGGAACTGGGCCAAACCATCGCGGACAGGGGCAGCACAACAGAAGTGCAGCCGAACCCCCGCCGGGTGCAAAACTCCCACAAGGCACCGGGCAGGGGCGGGACACAGACATGGCAGCCTGAGGGCAAACAAAGCCACAAGGCACACAAGGGAATGCCCACACAAGGGAAACGGGAAGAGAGGGGGGAAGAGGGAGAACAGGCTGACAGCCGACACACACAGCGGACCCGCAGTGGGACACACTGCACGACCACATGCCCGGGCACATACACAAAAGGGAAAGGTCGGGAAGGGGGGGCAGGTGCGCCCGGAACACACCACGAGGAACAATGGGAGGGACGAGGGGGGGCATCGCCAAGGGGCAAGGCACAGGCAGCAGCAACCCCCACCCTCACACCACCCCGGTCCACAGAGGCACCCCCACAGCAACAGAGGCAGTCTCGGAGGGGGGGGCAGACCCCCAGAACAAGGCACGATGGAGGCCCCCAATGCACAGCGAGCCCGGCAGAGAGGGTCCAGGAGCAGGAGGTGAAGGAAGGGGGCCCCACAGTCACAGGGGGGCACATGGAGGGCAGCCGGGTCCGGTGGAGCCCCTCTGCAGGTCCAGCAACACTCTGACAGCCCCCACCTGGGCAAGGGACAAGGTACGGTCTGGTCCGGTCCGGGAGGGGGGCCTACCCCCAGGTCACACAAGCACCCATGGTGGGGGTAGCAGTCGGTGCCAGGGCCGGCAGGAGCGGACTGCTAGCTGCACATGGATGGGGTGGGAGGCCACACGGAGCACCCCACCCGGCCACCGGGATGGGCAAAAGGGGTGGGGGGCCCGGAGGGGGCCCAGGGCCATGGGCAGGGGCAGCAGTGCCTCACAAAGCAGGGGGAAGCACACCGAGGCAGAGACACCAGGGCGGAAGCAGGCAGCGGGGACCAGGCGCCCCCCCAAGACCAGGGTGGGAGCCCACACGGGGGCACCACACCGGGGGGGGCAGGGAGGTGATGCAGCTGTCACAGGCTGCCGCTGGGGGCCCTAGAGGCGCCAGGGCCCGGGTGCCCAGCCCGGTGAACCAGGTGGGGCCAGTGCAGCATGCCCTGGTGGTACCCCTGCAAGGACATGTAGTGGGCGATCAGGTAGTAGGCCTCAAAGTGATCAGGCATGGTGAGAGCCAGCTGGACATCCACATGGGCCCACCCCCCCAACAGGGCCAACATCTCCACCGCGGAAGGCTCCGGCACACAGCAGGCAGCAGAAGGGGGCCATGGAAGATGCCCCAGCTCCAGAAGGCGTTGGTACACTGCCCCAC
>QEPC01003849.1:42400-70646 GCA_003113815.1 Sphenodon punctatus | reverse complement strand
CCCCCCGGCCCCCTGGGGGGTCTCCCGTGCCCCCTGGTCCCCCCCTTGTTCCCCCTTACCCTTTTCCTGGGTGCCTCCTCTGGGCCCATTCCGGCCGCTGTCCCCGGGGCGTCGCGACCCGGCTGCAGCTGTGGACGTTGTGCCTGGGCCGCCTCCCTGGTCGGGTGCACCTGTGGGCCCCCTTCCTCTGCCTGTGCCCCCTCCACCTGCATCGCTGGACCTGTGCCCCTCCTCCAGCTCCTGCCCCGCCACTGTCGCTGTCTCTGCCTCCGCTCTCTTCCGCCTCCCTCCTCGCTCCATCCCGCCACGCTTGCTTGCTGCCGATTTCACTTTAAATCTCCCTCTGGTGGTTGTGTTGTTGCTGGTTGCCTTGTCCCTGTCTGGGGCTCGTTTCATTTGGTTCTGTGTGGGGATTGGCATCCAGATGTTACTTTGGTTGGTTCCTGGTGGGGGTTCGTTTGACCACGCTTCCCGGGACCTTCCCCCGGCTAGCCCGGGAAGCGTGGTTGAAATTGACCCCATGTGCGTATTGAGCGTGATGAACATCTGGCGCACGCCAAACAGACGTTCAGGGCCCTTTGGCCCCCCCGCGGGGTTGAGCGGGGTTCACTGTGGTTGAGCGTGATCTCGTAACGTCTGAAAATACCCACATACAGACCCCGGGAGCATCCTGGGAGGTGAATTCCATGGGCCCCAGAAACCCTTGGCCACAGAGGCACCTGGAGGGAGGGGGCACAGGCACAGGAGGGATCGCAGGTGGACCAGGAAGGTCGCAGCGCCCCAGGGTGCTGGGTGGCAGCTCGGAGATCAGGACACTGTCACTGGAGAAGGCAGCCATGGAAGGGAACACCGGTTGCAGAGGTGGACAGGGGAGACCCGTGGACAGGGCCCAGAGCCACAGGTAGGGGCAGCAGAACCCCGGGAAGCAGACTGCACAGCAGCAAGGCCGGGACATCATGGAGGGAGTGGGCAGCAAGTCACACAATCAGGGAGGAGGTGGAAGCTCACAGAGGGGCCAGCATCCATGGCCCGAAAGGCACAGGGGACCTCACAGCCAGATGTAGGGGGCAATGAAGGGGCCCGGGGCCGGGTGGTCCACTAGGTGCATGAAGTGGGGCCACTGGAGCATGCCCCAATGGTAGCCCAGTGCTGTCATGTGGTGGGCGACCGGGTAGTATGCCTCGAAGGGATCCTGCATTGTGAGCCCCACCTGCACATTGGAACGGGACTACACACCAGCCAGTGCCACCAGCTCTGCCTCGGTGGGGCTCTGACAAGCCATAGTCAGCAGCCGGGGGCCACGGAAGGTGACCCAGCTCCAACAAGCAGTGATAGATGACCCAGGGGAGCGCTGGTACCCATGGGGCCCGTGAACACAGCCAAAGAAGGACACGGCTAGGGCGGGGGCCCCCTCAATCAGACAGGCCGTGTAGGTGGCCAGACTGCACACAGAGAGGGCAAACACAGTCTCTGCCACTGACCACCCCACATGCACGGAACTCAGACTCACATAGGCACCTGTCAGGCTGTCCGGGCAGCTCAGGAGCAATTGCACGGCTGGGGAATGCCACAGGTCACACAGGGCCATGATCTCATGGAAGGTCCAGCTATGGGGAGTGCCGGGGGTTGAGGGGCCCACAGACACCAGGGAAGTCCTGTCAGCCATGATCCAGCACATGCCTGATACTAAATATAAGGTGAGCATGGCCCCACAATCCCTAGAGGGATGGGAGGGGATGCAGGGGAGCTCCAAGGCCAAGCAATAAGACCACAGGCCACAACATTGCCTGGCTAATAAGCGAGGCATGGGGTGCGGACCCAGCACAAGTGCTGGCACCGAGCACACATACAGGACATCCTACGTACAGCTCAGGGCGGCAAGAACAACAGGCAGCCAAAACATAGAGAGGTGGGAGGTGATGAAGGAGGAATGCAGCTTCAGCCCGCACACGCCTGGACGCAGGCAGGACCATGCGCCAGGCCCCATGCAAGGACCGCAGGTGTGCACAGTGGGGAGCCAACCACTGCCCCACCCCTGTCGCCTTGTGGGAGCCGACCCAGATGGCTGGGGGGGCATATGTGACCTGAGGCCCCCCGGCTGGTAGGCAGGTCGTGAATAGGGGGTGGGGTGACACACGCCCCTGCCGATAACAGGTGCGGCTCCAACCCACCCGGGGCACCATTCACCATGGAACTGGGGCGGTTGGGCACCCGCGGGATGCACCTAGCAGTGTGCCCTGAGTGGTACAGCTCGCACACGGACCTGGCTGCCCGGCTTCAGGTGAGCATGGCCTGGAGCACTGCTAAAGCCCGGCGAGCCCACCACGGTCATAGGTGCTCCCTGGCCTGACTAAGGGCCCAGCGGGTATCCGGAATGGCCAGGCAGGTCCTCATTCGCACCCGGCAGCAGGCTGCAGTGCTCCATGAGGTGGCCAGATGGCTCCAGTGGCAGAGGAAGACCATGGGCCGCGCTGCCCAGCTCACTATGCTCATTGCCCGGTAGCTATGGGTCATGGAGTGGGCACAGGGGTGGTGGGCCAGGGTGTTGGCTCAGTGGAACGAGGCCGCCTGGAGAGCGCATTTTCAAAAGGATAGGCGCACCCTACTGCAACTCGTGGAGCTGTTAACGCCCTGGCTGGACCGGCAGCACATCCCCATGCGGACCCCCATTCCCATGGTCCAGCAGGTGGCCATCGGGGTCTGGGCACTAGCAATGCCTGACTCCTGCCGGTCCATCTTGCAGCATTTTGGTGTTGGGGTGAGCACCGTCGCCGGTATCCTGCGAGACATCTGCGAGGCAGTAGAGGGCATGCTCCTGGACCGAGTGATCCACCTGGTGGATCAGGAGGCCGTGATGGCTGGCTTCATGGCTGTAGGTTTCCCCAACTGCATGGGTGCCATGGACAGCACCCACATTCAGATCCTCTGCCCCTCATATGGAGAAGCCGCTGAATATGTCAACAGACACGGGTACCACTTCCTGCAACTGCAGGCTGTCATGGACCACCAGGGGTGGTTCATAGACATTTTCACAGGCCACTCTGGGTGCAGCCACGATGCCTGGATCATGACCATCGCACCCTTCTATGCCCGGATGTACCGTGGGGACTTTGCGGACATGGGGATGACCCAGATCGAGGGGGTGCTGATGCCACCCTCCATCCTGCAGAACCAGGCCTACCCACTCATCCAGTGGCTGATGAAGTAGTACCCGGTCACCAGGAACCCTGTGGAGATGCTGTAAAATACCCGCCTGTGTTCAAGCAGGACCATGGTTGAGAGGGCCTTTGGGGGCCTCAAGTACTGCTGGAGGAACCTCGCAGGCCACCTGGCCTACATGGTGGATAACTAGGCCCTGATGATTGGAGCCTGCTGTGTGCTGCACAATGTGTGTGAGATCGATGGTGCTTCCCTCGACTACTCCATGTCCCCACGCCCACCTGGCCCCATGCTTCTCTATCTGAATGCTGAGAACCGCGGGAGTAACGGTACACAAAGCGCATCCGTGCAGCCCTGGCCAGGTGGATTAGCCAGGAGGCCGATGTGTGAGGGTGCACACCCCCATCTCCACCACCCCGGGGCCCCCACCAGCACCCTGGGTGTGTCCCTTGATGCCCACCCACCCCCAGCCCCGGGCCCATGAACGGAATTATGGAGGCGACTGTGGTGCCTGTACATTTATTGTGACCACCACCTACAGGTGCCCACCACCACCACCCACCTCCCGGTGCCGTTTCCCCCCCCTCAGGCTGCCCTCCACCACCCCCATACCCCATGTCTCTGGGGCCTTCCCCATAGCCACCCTGTGGGTGCCGTGGAGATCTGGGAGCTCCCCTCCCCCGATGTCCGTGTCCCCAATGATATCCTGGGGCACCTTGGTGTCCTGAGGGGCAGGCAGTGGTGGGAGGGAGGGTGGACCTGGGTTTGGAGGGTGCCCCCTGGGTGGCTTCTCCCTCCAGAGGCCTACAGGGATTGGGAGGCGGATGCACGGGCCCAGCGGGCATGCCGGCGGCTGGGGCAGTGGCGGTGGTGGTGGTGGTGCAGAGGAGCCTGGGATCAGGACCAGGGCAGGCAGGTTGCCTGGCAGGGTGGCTGCCATCATGTACACGCTCATGGTCCCTGCGTGCAGGAGCAGCGAGGTGCCGATGTTGTGGGAGTGGTCCATCTTGGTCGAATGCTCCCTCACCATCCAATCAATAGCCAGTTCCAGTCGCTCAAACGCCTCCACCTGCGTACTGTTCTCCTGGTGCTCCCGCCTCCAGTCGCAGCTCCGCCTGCAGCCTCCGGTCCTTTGCCTCCACTTGTTGCATGACCCTTTCCATGACCGCCTCCATCCAATCAATGGCTGCAATCATCTGCTTTCCCTGCTCGGTGGTTGAGCGGACTATGTCCTCTGCCTGCTTCTCCCTCTGGCACTGTACCCGTGCCCAGTGCTCCCTCATCCTTTGTGCCAGGGGCACGAGACTGGCTTTCTGGGACCCATCAGGTCGCCCTGTTGGGGTACACATTAGGGGTAGTTAGGTGCCCCAGCCACCCGCCCCCTATCCTGTGGAGCGGATGGGGGGTTGTGGGCCTTGGGTTGGCAGCCGGTGCCCTCCCCCGGGATTCACCAGGGCCCCCCTTCCCCACATCGCGTGCCCCAGGTCCCCTCCCCGGCCTCCCCCAGTGCCCTCTCCCCTCCCACTTGCCGTTGTGCCTTGAATGGGACCTCTGGCTGCTCCCGGGGCTGCTCTCTACCATCTTCCTTGCCCGCCTTTCACAGGTGCTGGTGCGTGCTGTGCCCTGTGGGAATATGGGAGAGGTAGGGTGGGGTGGGCTGAATATGTCCCCCGGCAGCTCCCCAGGCCCCTTTCCTGTGGTATGGGGTTCCCAGGGGTCCTGGGGGCGGTCCCGTGCCCACCCTCGACCCATCCCCCCCGATTGTCTCCCCTCCCACTTGCTTGCTTACCCCAGATGTCAGTCTCAGAGCCCTCCGAGGTCAGTCCCTCTGTGTTATTGAGGTCCCCCTGTGTCCACTGGCTGAGGGTAATCAGTGTGCCGGCCTCGGATTCCCCCAGCCTGGACAGGGGCTGGGGGCTCTGGGGCTGGTGCGCGAGGGGGACCTGCTGGAGCATTCCTCTTGGCTGACATTCGTGGGTTGCTCCTCTTGGGGGGGCGGGGCCCCTGGAGCTGGTGCCTTCTATGGGGGTGGCAAGGGGAGAGGGTACCTTGGCCTGTTCCCTGCCCTGGACTATGGCACTCCCCACGAGGTGCAGGGAAACAATGGAGCCCTTCATGTGAAGGATGCGGTCCAGGGCATCGTAGTACGGGGTGGTCCGGACTCCATGCCCGGGCCGCCAGTTGTTGTCCCTGATGGCCTTGTACCCCCTCTTGAGCTCCTCGACCTTCAATCAGCACTGGGCCACGGTCCTGTGGTGCCCCACCACCTCCATGTCCCGCACGATCTCCAAGTAGATGTGCTCGTTCCTCTGGTTGACCACTAGCTCCAGCTGATACTCCAGGGTCCCCCAGATCTGGATGAAGTCCTGGGTTTCCTTGTGCCCCCATTGCCCCCCTCAGTGGTATGGCCATCTCCCACTTGGACCCCCCCTCCTCCTCCTCCTCCAACTGGCTAGTGCCTATTGCCTCCACGGACTCGGGCTCCCAGGCCCGTTTCCATGTATGCGGGACATAAGGGGGGGAGGTTGGTTGCTGGGTTGCCTCAGCCCCACGGCCATCCCTGCCCCTCCACCTGCCAGCCCTTCCACCCCTTCTTGGTGCCCCTGTGCTGCTTCCCCCCCCCCTTTGGTCCTCTTACCTCTTTCCAGAGTGCCTTCTCCCACAGGCCAGTTGTCGTCTCCGGGGCGGCCTGTCCTGGCTGCTGCTGCTGCTGCTGTCCCTCCACCACCTCCATGTGCAGCATGACCACCTCCTCCACCTGCGCCACCTCCTCCTCCCTTCTGCTCTCGCCCTCCTCTCTCCTCTCCCTTCCGCCTCATTCCATCCTGCCCCATCCCCCTGCTGCTGTGTGCCCTTTAAATCTCCCTCCCCAGCCTGTGTTGTTGCTCGTTGCCTGGCAGCAATGCTGCATGCTTTGTCCCCAGCTGGGAATCATTTTGCTTGATTCCGGCTGGTGGTTGCCGTTCAGATGTTACTTTTGTTGTTTCCTGGTTGGAATTGCTTTGACCACGCTTTCGGAGATGGTCCAGGCTGGAGCTCCGGAAGGGTGTTTAATATTGTCCCCTGCTGGGGATTGACTGTTGTGAACATCTGACGCCCGCCAAACAGATGTTCAGGGCCCTTTGGCCCCGCCATAGGGTTGAGTGTGGTTCACTGTGGTTGACTGTGATCTCGTAATGTCTGAAAACACCCTTTGACTCAGTGTGATTTCAGACATGACGAGGCAACTTTGGCCCCGTCACAGAATCACCCTTTTGACTCCCTGCCAGAATCGAGCTGTCACGGCCAGCAGACGTGCCAGCCAATCCCGGTGGGGAATCAGGGGGGCAGACTGTGCATCTGCACAGCCCCATCCCCTCATGCTTACGAGGCTGGCCACCCCCCGGGGTTTTGACCATGGCCCGGAATTGGCGGCAAGCATGGCCGCCGATTCTGGGCCGTGGTCAGAGACCAGATGAGACGTTGCCACGCTCAACCATGGTGAATCCCACTGTAGTTGAGTGTGGTAACATCACGTCTGTTGGTGGCAACAAGTGATTCCCACCGGGATTTAACCCCTGGCGGGAATCACTTTAACCACACTTTGGGAGATGGTCCCTGGACCATCCTCGAAAGCGTGGTTATTTTGATTCCTGCCGGAGGTTCACTGTGGTGAACATCTGGCGGGCATCAAACAGACGTTATGGGACCATTCCCCACCACAGGGGATTGTCTGTGGTTGAGCATGATCTCGTAACATCTGAAAATACCCTCATTTCTTGAGAGACTAAAGAGAGAGTGGGTCAGTTTGCAGTTGACCATCTGGCTGGTGGTCACAGATCAGACTGAATCTTTGGATCAATTCATTTAGATTAGATATAGATATTTTATTACTTTAATAGTAATAATCATCTAAAGGAGACAAGTTATGTATAGGGTGGTAGAACTAGTGCCAAGTCAGAGCAAGGGTCCATTAGCTTCAGCATCAAGCCCAGCATCCTGTCCTCGAGTGGGGAGAAGGAGACTGCTGCTGGTGAGTACATTGGGGACCCGGCTGGGGCTTGGCCTTTGCTCTTTTGGGGGAACCTGGGGTCTGGGGGACTTGTCTTGGGACTGGGGGGGGGAGTTATAATATGGATTATTATGCGATGATATCACATCTGGTATAGTATGTTTTAATTAGGAATTGTAACTGTTGATTGTGTGTATTTTATGATTGTGCTGCCAGTTGCCTTGGGGGGGGGGGGTCCAGGGGATGGGGTTACACTGGGAGACATGGGGGAAGGGTGGTGTGGAGTGCACTAGAGTAGGGGGATTCAGGGGTATGACTGGGCAAAGGAGTATGGGTAGGTTTGCCATAGATGCCAATTTTTAGAGAGCTCTTATGAGATATGCAGGTTGTAGGGCTGTATTGGAACCAGTGCAGCCCCACAACCTGTATATCTGATAAGTGGCTTCTAAAAATTGGCATCTATGGCAACCCTAAGTGGGGGGAGTGGGTGCACTGAGAGACACAGAGATGGGGACTGGGGGGTACGGGGAGTCTGGCTGGGCAATGGGGATTTCCCATTGCCCAACCAGACTCCCCGTGTTTCCCCCCCACTCCCCTCCTATTGGGGATGGGCCTGGTTTGCTTGCAATGGAGCCCAGAAAGGGGCCAAACTTCTAAAAAGAGCCCTGCTTTGTGCTTGGAGAGGCATTGCTTCTAGGAATGCTGGTCTGTAGGGGCCTGGGTTGCTGGCAATGGAGCCCTGAAAGGGGCCAAACTTTTTAAAACAGGCCTGCTCTGTGCTTGGGACAGGCATGCAACTCAGGCCCCTCCAGACCAGCATTCCTAGAAGCTGTAGCTTCTTGGAATGCTGGTCTGGAGGCCACACTTTTGAAAACAGGTCTACTCTGTGCTTGGGCAGGCATTTTGTGGGTGTAGCTAGCTACTAGGCATGCTGCGCTGGTCTGTAGGGGCCTGGTTTCGAGGCAATGCAGCCCCCAAAGGGTCCAATTGTTTAAAAAACAAGAGCCCAGTGGGAAAGAGAGAGGAGAGTTGACGGGACCCCAGTAAGAGGGTTCTCTATTCCCCGGTGGCAGTGTTTCACACACCAGTGTTCCCAGCATTAAGTAATGTAATGTCCATCCAATGTTAACCATTGGATCTCCTTGCTGCTGGGTTATACCCTGGCTATGCCTACCGTTCCCTGGCTCCGCCTAACATTGCCCTGGCTCTGCCTCTAGACTAGCTCCGCCCCTATGTTCTCTGGCACCAGGTTTAATCCAAGCACTGCTCCTCCAGCCTCCAAACCCACCAGCCGCCCCTGCCGTCACAGTCCCTTGATGCTGGTGCCCGTGGCTAGCAGGCGGTGGAGTTGAGAGTAGTCTGCTGTCACACCTTCTCTGTCATGCTGTCTTATAGACCTTAGTTGTTTCAACCTACTTGACCACTTGACCATTACTGACTAATTTAGTCCAGGCTCTCCCTTTTTGACATCCCAAAGCGTGATTTTGGGCCAGATCACCTGGCTAGACTTGACCAATCCAGGCTTGGAAATCCTTCTTGGCAACCCGAGGCGAGAGTCTAAAGTCAGCTCACCTATGGCACCTCCTTAATCTTCTTTGCCCTTTTTTGACAGGGTAAAAGTCCCTGGCCTGAATCTATAGCTACTCCCTGGTACCCAATGCACTCTTGCTTTGGTTGCCAAGTCAATAGGGATGCCCGCTAGCGTCTTTACTTTGCTTGACCAAAGTTTCTGATAAACTGCTTAAAAGCAAAATATCTTTATGAATGTGTCTGTTTACTGCGTGAATCTGTTCATTGCTGTTTCTATGTGTGTTCATATACAAGTGTTCTGGATCAACTAAAATCAAATGATGTATGTATTTTGATCTGGTCTTCTACTAAGTAAAATACTGCAGGGGTGTGTGTTTTTCTCTTTCTGTCTTTTTTCTAGCTGGGTGTTCTAAGTAAAGGATTCTGGAGCATGGTTCATGGTAATCGGACCTCACTTGTTTGAGCACCCCCAATATTTGAATATGAATGGGTGTAATCTAAAGGTGTGTCGAGAGCACAGCTGTACTGTTGCCAGAAACCTTTAGGGGGCGCTCATAAATTATCAACGCCGTTGGGCGAGATGCCCAGAAATATTTCCGCTACCTGTTCTGGCACTGGTTGGGGAAAAATACCTGTTTTGTCTCTATGTGTTTATTTCAGAGCAAACTGACCTGTCAAGTTTTGATAACTTGTTACCTTGTTATCTTGTTATTCGTTATGAACTAAGAACCATCCTGTTTGCGTTGCTAAATTTTGTTTTCAACTGAACGTTTTAACCCTTATGCCATATTTTTCATGGCCTGCTTTTAGCATCTGTTTTTCTGGCTAACAATAATCACCCCAACTGCTACCGTCACCTCAGCAGAGAGTGGTCATGGCGGACACCCCTATATCACTGCCAGGTTTACCTCTTTTTAGCTCACCTAAGACTCCCAGAGTCAGAACTGACAGGATTACTTACACACTTGCTATCTCCTCTAACTCTCTGCTTCTGAGCTGAAGGAAGAGCTCTTGAGTCTGAGAAACCTGGTGCGAAATGTGAGAATCCATTTTCTCCATCTCCTGGTCCATATCCTCAAAGTCCACTTTAGTTGAATTTCTCATAAATCTAACTCTTCTTTTTTTAACATGGCCAGAAAAATTTGACTTAAGCAGACTCCACTGTAACTGTCTCCTTCCCCTGGAAGTTCACCAAGGCCAGATATTGATCATCTTCAGAAGGCAATGGTAGACATATTTATTTGGCTGGACTTTTAGCAGGTGGGAACAAGGCTTGGAAGGTGGGAGTGGGAATGGTTTTAATGGGAATTTTATATGGTTTTAACTGGCTATTATAGTTTTGTATATTGTGAGCTGGCCTTAGCCTGTGGCAAAGGGTGGAGAATGAATGAATGAATGAATGAATGAGGCTCAGACCAATAGTCCATCTTGTCCAGCATTATGTCTCTGACAGCAGCCTCTTCAGTTGCTTCCAAGAAGTCGCCAAGAGGTCAAAATTGAATGATCCTATTCACTCCCCACCCTCAGCAGTCAGATGTCTTTCCTCCCAAAGAACTTGATTAAGACTCAAGAGCCATTTATGAACCTATCCCCAATGAACCTACCTGATTTTTTTTTTTAAAACCGCTGCTATGTTAACTAGCCTTCAAAACATCCCCAGTCAGTGAGTTCCACAGGTTAATTCTGTACAGACCGAAAGCTATTTTCATGAGGGCAAACAGAACTAAACACAGACATATAGATGTATCTATTAAAATTATTCTCATTTTAAATTACAGCCTGTAAGACTTTTATTTTTTAACATTTTCATCACATTTTGTATTTGGCAGCTATACAAGAGATGTTTAGTATGAACGACAAGACTTTCGGAATCATTTTGCTGGCAGTTAGATAAATGCATATAATGGAGACAATGAATGCCTTCTATGGAAGCACATTAGACACCTAATAACTCCAAATCAGCATTTCCCTTTAGGTTAATGAATATTTCTCTCTCAGCGGAAAGGGTTGAATACAATAATCTAAGGCTGCATGGTTGAATTTTGTGCTATTCCGTATGCTACTGCAAGTAATCTGTTAAGAAAGGTGAGGGTCAACTTTCTTGGTTCATTTGCTATGGTTATTATATCCAAAACGTTTCATTAAGGATTTACTCAGATAGCCAAGAAATCTACAGCACAAGTTCAGTGAGCTTAATTTAAACAACAAGAACAAAAACAAAAAAAACGCCACATCGTTTATCCAACAGACATCATTATTGACAGGCTCAGTGGGGTTGGGAGTGATTGAATGGTGAATATATGTTATCTAGAGATTAATCAAATACCCACAAAAAGAGTGGGTATACTTGTCAAAAATCTGGTACTTTGTCTGACCTGGTAACATTGGTACTAATCAGTGCCTTATTAGAGTCTATGGGCTACCCATGGGTATTTTCAGATGTTACGAGATCATGCTCAACCATGTTGAATTCCCAGTTGGTGAGCATGATCCCGTAACGTCTGGTCAGTGTTACGCCAGATGTTCAACCCTGTGAATCACGGGGGGGGAATCAGATTTACCACGCTTCCGTCCCTCCTCCCTGGATGAGGAACGGAAGCATGGTGAATCTGATTCCCCCCCATGATTCACGGGGGTGACCACCCAGCGTAACGCTGACCAGACATGAGGTTGACATGCTCAACCACGGGGAATTCCCCGTGGCTGAGCATGGGTACTTTCAGACGTTACGGGCGGCCGGTTCATCACAGCGAACCACCAGGGGGGGCGAACAGCGCAACCACGCCCGGGGGTTGGAAAACGACCCAAACAGACGTGCCGGGAATGGCACCACGGGCCGGAACCGGGCCGCACCATCACGGCCCGTGGCAGCACAACAGACGTGCAGCCGAACCCCCGGCGGGCGCTAAACCCCCACAAGGCACCGGGCAGGGGCGGGACACAGACATGGCCGACTGAGGGCAAACGAAGCCACAAGGCACTCAAGGGAACGCCCACACAAGGGAAACGGGAAGGGAGGGGGGAAGAGCGAGAACAGGCTGACAGCCGGCTCACACAGCGGTCCCGCAGCAGGGCACAATGCACGGCCACACGCCCGGGCACACACACTCACACCAGGGAAAGGCCGGGAAGGGGGGAAGGGGCGCCCGGAACGCCCCACCCGGAACACCGGCAGGGAGGGGGGGGGCACCACCACGGGGCAAGGCACGGACAGCAGCAACCCCCACACCACCCCAGTCCAGTCCAGTCCAAGGAGGTGCCCCCACAGGAACAGAGGCAGTCTCGGAGGGGGGGGGGGACCCCCGGAGCAAGGCACGTTGGGGGCCCCCAAAGCACAGCGAGGCCGGCGGAGGGGCGCCAGGAGGAGGAGGAAGGGGGCCCCACAGTCAAAGGCTGGCACAGGCAGGGCAGCCGGGTCCAGCGGTGCTCCTCCGCAGCACCAGCGACGCTCAGGCAGCACCCACGGAGTCACGGGGATGGAGGGGGCCCAGGACCACGGCCAGGGGCAGCAGCAAGCAGCGAGGCGGGCGGGAGCTCACCGAGGTGGGGTCCGCAGGTCGGGAGCGGCCAGCGGGGACCAGGCCCCCCCCCCGGGCCGGGGCGGGAGCCCACACGGGGGCACCACGCCGGGGGGGGCAGGCCAGCGACGCGGGGCTCACGGGCCGCTGCCGGGGGCCCCGCTGGCCCGAGGGCCCGGGTGGCCCGCCCGGTGGACCAGGTGGGGCCAGTGCAGCATGCCCCGGCGGTACCCCTGCAAGGACATGTAGTGGGCGATCAGGTAGTAGGCCTCGAAGGGATCGGGCATGGTGAGGGCCAGCTGCACATCCACACGCGCCCACACCGCCAACAGGGATGACATCTCCACCGCGGAGGGCTCCGGCACACAGCAGGCAGCAGAAGGGGGCCACGGAAGATGCCCCAGCTCCAGAAGCCGCTGGAACGCCGCCCCACGGGTGCGCTGGTACCCACGGGCCCCGTGAACACAGGAGAAGTAGCTCACGGCCAAGGCAGGGCCACCCTCGGCCAGGCACTCCGAGTAGGCGCCCAGACCACACACCACCAGCGCTGACACGGTCTCCGAGGCGCTCCAGGGCACATGGGCGCACAGCACCTCCGGGATGCGCCCCTCGGGGAAACGAGCCAGCCCCAGGGCCTCCGCATGCAGCCGGCAATCACGGGCGCTCACCACATGGCCAAAGTAACGGAGCCCGGAGCTCAGGCTCTCGTAGGCACCTGCACGGCTCCCCGGCCCGGCCAGGAGCAGCTGCACGGCAGGGGTGTGCCACAGGTCGCACAGAGACATGGTCTCGCGGAAGGCCCAGATATGGGGGGCCCCTTGGGGGCCGGACAGCGGGAGCCCCATGGATGGGCAGCCAGCCATGGTCCAGCACAACAGGGAATGGGACACGGAGCCCGGAGGGCACACAGACTGCCCAGGGCCGGGAGAGGCTCGGCCCGGCCCCCGGGACAGGGAACACGGGCCCGCACCGCAACATTGTAGCACAACAGAGCGAGGCGTGGGGTGCGGGCCCGGCACAGCTGCAGAGAACAACAGCGAGCTCTCTGTCTGCCTAATCGCACCTTCAAGGCCATCCCGCTACAAACAGCGAGGGGAGGGGGCCCGGGGTGCTGGGGGCGGGAGCAGCCGGAACGCACCGGCACAGGGCGCGCGCAGGCCCGCGAGGCCGACCCCCGGGCGGAGCCACCAGCACCGGGCCGCCATAAGCGCTCCCAGCCCCCACCGGGGCCCCAGCACCATGGAGCGCGATAGGGCAGGTGGGAACTGGATGTTCCTCGCGCTCGCGGCTGAGTGGCACCGTGACCACACTGAGCAGCTGTGCCTCCTGACCGAGAGGGTGCACCTGGCCGTCCGCCTGCGCTATGTCCTGGCCCTGCGGGCTGGCGTGCGCCTCCGGGGCCAGCAGGCCCGCAGGAGAGTCCGTGGCCGGCTCAGGGCTCGGCGCCGGGCCTGGGGGGCGTGGCTGGCCGCCTGCCGGAGCCTCACCCGGCCCGCTGCGCTCCGAGGGGCCGCGAGGCGGTTCCGCTGGGCAACGCAGACCCTCCGCCGGGCAGCGCTGCTGGCTATGCCCATAGCGCGGAGCCTATGGGTCACGGAGCGGCCCCAGGCCTGGTGGGAGCGGGCCCAGGCCCACTGGGGGGAGGCCGAGTGGGGGTCCCACTTCCGGATGGGCAAGGCCACCCTGCTGCGCCTAGCGGAGCTCCTCACGCCCTGGCTGGAGCGGCAGCACACCTCCATGCGGGAGCCCATCCCCATGGTCCAGCGGGTGGCCATAGGGGTCTGGGCCCTCGCAACGCCCGACTCCTGCCGCTCCGTGTCCCAGCACTTCGGGGTGGGGCTCAGCACGGTCGCCTGCATCGTGCGGGATGTGTGCGAGGCTGTGGAGGGCGTGCTCCTCGACAGGACCATCCAGCTCCTGGACCAGGGCGCTGTGATGGCTGGCTTCGCGGCCGGGGGCTTCCCGAACTGCATCGGAGCCGTGGACGGCACACACATCGAGATCCTGCGCCCGGCCGCGGGGGAGGCCCTGGAGTATGTGAACCGGCACGGATACTACTCCCTGCACCTGCAGGGGGTGGTGGACCACCGGGCCCGCTTCATAGACATCTACACGGGCAACTCCGGCCGGAGTCACGACGCCAGGATCATGACCATCTCCCCCTTCTATGCCCGCATGTACCGGGGGGACTTCGCGGACATGGGCATGAGGTGGATCGAGGGTGTTCCCATGCCCCCCTGCATCCTGGGGGACCCCGCCTACCCCCTGACCCGCTGGCTGATGAAGGTCTACCCTGTCCCGAGCCCCCCTGCGGAGCAGGTATACAATACCCACCTGTGTGCGAGCCGGACCGTGGTGGAGCGTGCCTTCGGGGCCCTGAAGCAGCGCTGGAGGAGTCTAGCTGGCCGCCTGGACTTCACCGTCCCCACCTCCGCCCTGGTGATCGGTGCCTGCTGCGTTCTGCACAATGTGTGCGAGACCGAGGGGGCGGCCCTGGAGTACCCCGAGCCCCACCGGCCCCCCGGTCCTGTTCCCCTGTACGTGAACGCAGGGAACCCCCGGGAGTACCGGTATGCCAAAAGGATCCGGAACGCCCTTGCAACCCACATCGCCCGGGGGGGCCCGCTGTGAGGGCCTTCCCGCCCCTGGGGGCCCCACCCCCCGTTCCGTGCCCATGCCCCTGTACACGCGGTCCCACAGCCCTGTCCCCCCCACAAACGGGCCGGGGACAACTGTCTCTTTACAACACTTTATTGCCCACACAGTGCACACAATCACCCTGTGCCCCCTCCCCACCCCCGTCCCCGTGACCCCGTCCACCACCCGCCCTCATGTGGCCCTCCCCCTCCCCCCCCTTCCCACCATCCCCCCGCGTTTCCTGGGCCGACCCCTCGTGCGGCCGCTTGGGCCCACCGAGCTCTGGGAGCTCCCCTCCCCCCCACTGTCCGTGTCCCCTGCCGTGTCCTGGGCCGGTCCCGGCCCCGGCAGGGGGCCGGGCGGCGGATGGGCAGCTGTGCCCGGTGCCCCGGTCGTGCCCCGGGGGGGCTGGACCCTCCGGAGGCCCGGGGGCACTGGGAGGCGCATGCGAGGGCCCTGGGGCCGGGGGGGCGCCAGGGGCGGCAGGGCTGGGCCCGGGGGCGCCGAGGGGCCCGGCATGGGGACCTGGGCGGGCAGGGCGCCCGGAGGTGCGCCGGCCATCACGTAGGCACACATGGTGCCCGCATGCAGGAGCAGGGAGGTCCCAATGTCGTGGGACCTGTCCATCTTGGCACTGTGCTCCCGCACCATGCCCTGTATGTCCTGCCGGAGGCCCCTGAGCAGCCCCTGCTGCCGCTGGTGCTCCCGGCGCTCCCGCCTCCGCTCCAGGCGCACCTCCGCCTCCAGCCGGCGGTCTGTCTCCAGGGCCTTCTCCATGGACCGCTCTATGGCCGCCTCCATGCGGTCCACGGAGGCGATCATGCGCTCCCCCTGTTCCTCCGCCCTGCGGACGATGTCCTCCGCTTGCTCCTCCCTGCGCCTGCGGACCCGCGCCCGGTACTCCCGCATCCGCTGGGCTGGGGCTGCGGCCGGCGGAGGCGCCGCGCGCGGGGGCTGCCCTGTGGAAATGGGCGGGTGGGTCAGTGCAGGGCCCTGTCCCCTAGCGGGGTCGGGTCCCGGGGCCCCCTGCCCCCCCTCCCCCACTGAGGCCAGAGGCCCCCCTGGGCTGGCGCCCGGGGGGCCCTCCCGCAATCCCAGCCCTCCCGCCTTACCTGGGTCCGGCACCTGCTCTCCTGTGCCCTCCGCGGGGGCCTGCACCGTCTCGCTGGCCCGGTCCTGGGGCTCCCCATGTCCTGCGGGCGGGAGAGGGGGGAGCGGGTGAAGGGGGCTGGTTGTGGCCCCTGCAGCAGGGCCCCCACCCCCGCCCCTGCCACCGGCCCCCTGGTCGTGCCCCCCCCTGCCCTGGGGGCCCGCTTACCCTCTATGTCCGTCTCCGAGCCTTCGGAGCCCGGCGCCTCACCCTGGGAGTGCTCCCCCTGGGACCACTGGCTGAGGGTGGTGAAGGTGCCGACCTCCGACTCCGCCTGGCCGGCCCGGCGTTGGGATGTCTCCGGGCTGCTGCTGGGGGGGGGCCTTGGGGCTTCTGCGGGTCCCGGGTGGTCCTCCTGGGGGTGGGGGTCCCCTGAGCTCGTGTCTACCGGGCGGGCGGCGAGGGGAGGGGGTACCTCGGCCCGCTCCCTGCCCTGGACCACAGCGCTGCCCACCAGGCGTGGGGCAACTATGGAGCCCTTCATGTGAAGGATGCGGTCCAGGGCATCGTAGTAGGGGGCGGTGCGGGCCCCGTGGCCGGAGCGGCTGTTATTGTCCTTGAGGGCCTTGTACCCCCTCTTGAGCTCCTTGGCCTTCGAGCGACACTGGTTGACAGTGCGCTCGTGCCCCGCCGCCTCCATGTCGCGCACGATGTCCCGGTAGACATGCTCGTTGCGCTGGTTTATTGCGAGCTCCACCTGGTACTCGAGGGTCCCCCAGATCCGTATGAAGTCCCGGGTCTCCTGGAGGCCCCACTGTCCCCCTCTGTGATAGGCCTTCCTCCGGCTGGGCCCCTGCTGTTCCTCCTCCCGGTGCAGCTCCTGCTGCACCTGCCTCTGCTCCTCCTCCACCTCCTCCTGGGGGTGCGCCTCCGGGGGCCGGGGGCCGGGCTCCTCCTGGGGCTCGTCCGCCCGGGCCGACTTTCGTGTCTGGGGGGGGGAAGGGGGGTGGTTGGTTGCTGGGTGAGGGTGTGGGCCCTCTCGGGGGCCCCCTGCCCCCCTGCCCTCCGCCCGGGGTCCCCCTGCCCCCCTGCCTTCCGCCCGGGGTCCCCCCGGCCCCCTCCACAGGGGGTTCCCCTGTGCCCCCTGTTCCCCTCCCAGTGGGTGCCCTTACCCGTTTCCTGGGTGCCTCCTGTGGGCCTGTTCCGGCCGCTGTCCCCGGGGCGGCGCGACCCGGCTGCAGCTGTGGTTGGTGTTCCCGGGGCGCCTCCCTGGTCGGGTGCTCCCGTGTGCCCCCTTCCTGCACCTGTGCCCCCTCCGCCTGCATCGCTGGGCCTGGCTGCACGTCCTCCGCCTCCTGTGCCGCCGCTGTCGCTGTTCGTGCCTCCGGTCTCTTCCGCTTCCCTCCTCGCTCCATCCCGCCACGCTTGCTTGCTGCTGCTCTCGCTTTAAATCTCCCTCCGGTGTTTGTGTTGGTGCTGGTTGCCTGGCAGCGACGCTGCGTGCCTCGTCCCCGGCCGGGGCTCCATTTTTTTGGTTCCGCTGGGGGATTGGCGTCCAGACGTTACTTTTGCTTGGTTCCCTGTGGGGGTTGGTTTGACCACGCTTCCCGAGACCTTCCCCCGGCTAGCCCGGGAAGCGTGGTTCAAACTGACCCCATGTGGGTATTGAGCGTGATGAACATCTGGCGCACGCCGTTCAGACGTTCCGGGCCCTTTGGCCCCGCGGGGGGGTTGAGCGTGGTTCAGTGTGGTTCACCGTGATCTCGTAACGTCTGAAAACACCCCATGTCAGCGTCACATCTGGCCGCTGACCACGGCCTGGAATCAGCGGCCGTGTTTGCAGCCGATTCCGGGCCATGGTCAATTTCCCAGGGGCAGGCGGGCACTGCGGCCGTATTGGCCACAGCGCCTGCCCGTCTCCGGGAGGGCACGTTTCTGGGGGAGCATGGAGGGGGCAGGGCTGTGCGGCCCCACATTAGGCCATGCAGCCCTGCCCCCCCCATATTCCCCGCTGGGATCGGCCAACACATCTGTTGGCTGTGACGTGTTGGCCCCAGCGGGGAATCTGCAGGGTGTTTCCGTGACGGGGCAAATTGAGCCCTGTCACGTCTGAAAATATCCCATGTTAACCATTTACCATTTTTTGTCACAATTTTCTGACTTCCTGAATTTTCTGGATCTTTTCTGACTTCTGTCACTGATTTGTTAACCTCCAGTTCCTATTTTCTGACTTTCTGTCCTGATTTTTTTCCAAGCTCCTGTACTGATTTACTAATGACTCATTAGTAAATCAGTAAATCAGAAACTCGGTAAAAGTAATGCCTGGTATTTCAGATTAATCAGGTGCCTGACTGGTATTTGGATACCGAGTTGGGCATTCAACAGGGCATTCAGAATTATGTGCATTATACGCCGGTACTCAATGAACTACCTGTTTCAGCTATAGACTTATCCTTCGGAAGTGGTCCATGCAAGGTTTAGTCAGAGACCCATGTATATTCTGTAAATCCCCTCACCCCCCATATTCATTGCCCAGGAATCTGAAATTCTGCAAGAAGAAAAACTAGATTCTGTGAGTTGAATAAATTATGCAAATTAACTGAAAATAGCTGCCTATGCAAATTGGTCCATTTTGGAAATGCCATTTTAAAAAAAAACCCACCTCAACCAAGTATCAATTTCCTAGAGTTGTCTAACAGAGTTCTTTTTATTACAGACCACAGGCAGGTTGTCCTATTTGCTCTTCACCTTCTGATTCTGGATCCAAGAAACCCCACATTTTGGTGTTAGCTTTCCCAAACATATTACACCCTCTGGAATGGGGAAGATTTTTTTCCCTCAGTTCACCTATGACTGGTATGTGTAGAAATGACTTTAAACAGGTAGAAATAAAGGTCTGCCTTATTCAGTCAAGGAACCCATGAGAGATTCAGTAACACAAAACAGAGGCATAAGATTAAGAAGGGCACAGGAAATGCTGGTTTGAACCTTTGGCCTGCTATTTGACTTTGTTCTAGGACAATCCCTTCCAGTTCATTGACTCCTGCCTGATCCCAATCCCCTGACTCCTACTTGTCCTGGTCTTACTTATACCTCCCAGACCCAACACCCAAAGCTATCCATGTCCCAGATGCCAGGTTCTAATACTGCATGTGACTCTGACCCAGAGAAGCTACTTGCCTGATCCACAAGCTCCCTAAAAACTGAAGTGATTTGAAAAATAAACTCCAAGTTATGTGAAACTGGGAAAGAAGTTTCAGTCTATAGAAGGGATTATTATTCCAGAATCCACATGCTCCCTATACATGTGCAAGTAATCGGCATGCAAACTCCTTACACAACTGGATGAATGAGGCATCTTGCACTCATCAAATATCAATTGGGATGAGAGCTGAAACAAATACCTTATTTGGTAATCACAGTTAACAACCAATATTATACAGAGTTGAAGAGTTTACTGAGGTTATCCAAATGCCATTATCAGTTAACCAACTTCCGGCATGCCAGGTACACAGTTGGCGCTACACAAATAATAATAATAATAATAATAATATTAATATTAATAATAATAATAATAAATATAATCAGTTATCCATTTTACTGGTTTTGAGTGTTTCCAATTTATAGAGATGGGACTTTCAATATTGCTGAGAACCAAAAGTGCCCAATAATGGCTATATCGGCTTAATCGGATATTCAGTTCTTTTCTCGGTATCGGCAGTATTGGATCTTTTGTATTGGTTTTTTTATCGGATTTTTACCATTGTGGTTTTCCTCATCAATGTCAATGGGGAAAACCACACTATAAAAAATATGATACTGAGAGAACAGAGAACTGATAGGAGATCCGATAGACAGAGATCTGATACCGATAAAACCAAGATTTAGCCCAAAGTCTCTCAGCCCTACCAATTTATGTCCGCGTTTGCATGTTAATTGTTTACTCTTTAAGCTAATGCTTTTGTGTATAGACACAATCCTTCCCCAACCTTCTTGACTATATATCAATATTACCCTAATTTTTATCTTGGTAGGTTGAGGGTCTGAAGAGAGGGAGGGTTGGAATAACTGTGAAATTAATGGGGAAATGGCAAACAGGAAACATGATAAAATGCAAAATCGGTAATATGGTAATCAATAATGGTATGTGGTAATTGGCAGCAGAATGTGATAACTGGTTAAACTGAGCTACTGGTTACTTATGTTACCAACCATTAGCTAATAATTGCCAAATCAGTTTGATTACCACAAACCTGATCATTACTAGGGGTGTGCAAAAGGGCCCCTTGTTTTTCATTTTTTTGTCATCATTTTCGTTATTAAAATGTGTCATTTTAATTTTTATTAATAATGAAATGTCATTTTTCATTATCATTGTTGTAACTGGCATTGGTATTGATTTCAAACAAAGATTGTGTGTGTGTATTATATATGTATATATCTATATATGTGTCTATATCTATATAATCTGTACAGAATCTAATCTAAACCTAACCTACGTATAATACAAAATATTCCTATCCTATAATCCTAATATATATAATATATTGACAGGAAGAGACAGACGGGAAGGGAAAAGGAGAACTCAGAGGTATACCCACTATCTCTAATCTATCTCTTTTCTAATCTATCATCTAATCTATATCTGTGTGCGTCTGTGTGCGTGTGTGTGTACGCACAGGGGGAGAGAGGCAGAGGAAGGAAAAAGGTAAATGTAAGGGTAAGGAATAAGGATTGCTAAGGTAAGGTGGTAGGGATATATATGGGAGGATTTTTAGTTCAAGTACCAGCAGATTCTGCAAATGCACCCTGACAGAGCAATAGCTAACACAGAACCAGAATCAAGCAGCCCAGCCCTGCAGTGTAAAGGGTTTCAGTCCCCTCCCCCAGAGCTTCCCTGATTAGTTCTGGGAGGCAGGAGACTGAGAAATCATAGGGTGCCATTCAACTGGCTGGGACCTGCTTCCACTGCTCATTGACCAGCGATTACATCCATCAGCTCCTTCCCCTCCCATCACAGGTCGAGTTAAAGAGTTCAACACTGTTTCTGGCTCCAAGATCTCTGCTCCCTCCTCTCCTCACTATATTTCCCTCCAAAAAACACCTGCCAGGCTGTTAGGCAATAACAAAATAAATAACGACTTTTGTTATCGTTATTGATTTCATTATTTTTGTCATTTTTGTTATTGCAATAATGATAATGAAAATGACAAATTTAGTTTTCATTACTGATATAATGAAAATGACATTCACACCCCTAATCATTACCAATATTTGTGCAGATAACCATTCTCTCATTGGGATCCTCATCAGTGGATGGTAAATTCCCACCTTGACCCACTGTTCTGCCCTAGAAACTTTCTCCTTCCCCAAAACACAGAGGCTTAGAGAGAAGCACAACTATAAAACAGTCTTCCAAAGTAACCAATTAATGTTCATCCAGCTGCTCTCATCAACCAAGCATCAAAAAAGCAAATAAACATTATTCCCATCCTGCACAGGTGTCACCACACACAGATTGCAGTCGCAATCGAAGCTGAAGGTTAGAGTGTAGCTAAATTTATGGAGTTTAATGTTTCACAGATAGTCGAGTTTCAGCAAGCCGCCTGCATTGATCTTAATAAGTCTGTAGCCATAAACATCTCAATTTACGGTACCTCCCATTATGCACCTCACCAGGATTTACATGGTGAACTTTGATTACTCTTACTTCATGAGGTTTTATATGCAAAAGCAATATTTACCCCTGTTTGCTTGGTGTCTTGCCTCAATCCTTTATGCTCGTCTCATTCTGGAACGAAATGAACTCGAATGAGTTTTACTACTTTTTTCTTTCTTTCTCTATATAGCAATTTCCTGCTATTATGATTTATTATAAGCCTTATCATTTTGCACTGACATAGTTCTGCACACTTTCAAACCATTGTGGAAACATTCATAATCCCACCAGAAAATGCTATGCAAATATTATCATCCCTCCTGTACAGCTGGACCTAGACAAGCCAAGTGACCTGTCTGAAACCAAAACCTGGATGAGAACCAATACAAAAAACCCCATGTTTAGACAAAGCAAGGTTGACCTTTAAATGAAATCAAAGTCAAAATGAATATTTGAAGTTACAAATTCACAGTTGCAAAATCCAAATGAAAAATATGCCTTGTGGCCATCCACTGTTTTAATAATTTTGCTCTTTATATTTAATTTCGTTGACTTCTTTGATTTGAAACGTATTAGATATTTCATATTTATTAATTTGGCATTAAGCTACTTGATATTCACAAATCAGGTAATTTGTGGTGCATTACTCATGATTCAATAGTTATGCAATTTATTTATTATTTATTTACTTCTGTTTATCCCACTCTTTCCTGAAAGCTCAGGGCACCTAACAAGAAGATAAAAACATACATATACATTTTAAATTTATTATTTAATTATTTACTTCAATTTATACCCTGCCCCTCTCATACACAGGCAACTTGGGAAGGCGAACACAAATGAAGTAAAAACAATACAATATAAATATATAAATATAAATACACAGAAATACAACAATGATAAAATCCCAATCAGCAGTATAAAACTAATCAGGGCCGGCCCTACCTTGGGGCAGCTAGGGGTGGTCATCCTGGGCTCCACTCCTGCGGGCCCCCCACACTCAAGGTCCCCAGCTCCTGACCTGATAGTGGATGGAAGATGGGGACCCCATGTGGGCTCCCCCTGGCCAACTGACCGGTTGGTCCACATCTCCCCTGACAGGCAGCGGGGGGGGGGCAAAGAGTGAGGGAGATGTAGAGTCCCCACTTCTCCCATACTCCATGCCCCCCCTCTACTGCCTTTCAGTCTTGGCCAGGGGAAATGTGGAAGAGGTGGGACCGCTTCCTCTCCCTCATTCCCCCTGGCCGAGACAGCCAGGCAGTGGAGGAGGTCAGTGGAAGTGAGGGAGAGGCAGATGCCTCGCCTCTACCACACTCCCTGAAATGTCCAGTGTCGGCAAACAGTGGTGGCAGATTTAATCTGCTACTGCTGTGCCCACCGCCACAGGAGTCATCGCAGGGAGCTGCCCCGGTGAGCAGGCCCAGCATGGGGGCCAGGATGGTGAGAGGTGATGCCACAGCGGCGGATGGGGAAGGTAAGTGCTCCCCAAATGGCTGGGCTTTGGGATGGGTAAATGGGAGTTCCGCATCACCCATCCCTCAGCCCAGGGTCGAGGAGCACCGCTATGCCCTCCAGCTCCTGGCAGCTTTGCCAGTGAGAGATTGGGGTCCCCACATTTCTCCCCCACCCTGGCCCATGTGGATCTTAAGGCCGGCCCTGAAACTAATCCCAATCTGTGAAAAAAACCCAACTTTCCAAATCCCATTTAACCCATCCCAACCTTCCCCTCCCCCCCACCAAATGCCTGACGGAAGAGCCAGGTCTTACCATTTTGACAGAAGGTCAAGAGATCTGGGCTGAGGTGAACCTCCACTGGGAGGGCATTCCACAATGATGTGGTGGCCACTGATAACGCCTGCCTGTCAGTCCGACTGGCTGATAACATGGGACCTCCAGCAGGGCACCCCCATATGACCACAGAGGCTGCCCTGGACCCCAGGGGCTGAGGCAGTCTTTCAGGTAAGCAGGTTTCAAGCCATGAAGGGCTTTATAGATCAAAGTCAGCACCTTGAATTGGGCCCGGAAGACAATAGGCAGCCAGTGCAATGCTCGAAGCACTGGTTGTATGTGCTCCCCATAGCCCATCCCAGTAAGAAGGTGGGCCACCTCTTTTTGCACCTCCTGCAGCTTCTGAAACATTGCCATGGGCATCCCCATTTAGAACACATTGCAATAGTCCAGTCTCGAGGTGACACATCCATGGATAAGGGTGGCGATGTTGGCATCCAATATGTATGGGGGGAGACTCTTCACTTGATGTAATTGGCAAAAGGTGACCCTGGAAACAGCCAATACCTGAAGGTCCAGAAGCAGCTGTGAGTCCAGGAGCACCCACAGGCTCCACACTGATGGAATCAAGAGTGAACGAATGCCCCCAATAGGGGTGTTCCCCTCTCCCAGATCACTGACTCAATTTCATTCAGTCAACCTCTGGACAGCAAGGAGACAGCAGGGCCTGGGTCAGTTGAGAAAGTACAGCTGGGTGTTGTCTGCATATTGGTGACAATGAACCCCCTAGCTGTGCAGAACCTCCCCAAGTGGTTTCGTATACACATTGAACAAGAGAGGGAACAGAATGGAATTCTGCAGGATTCCACACAAGAGGTCCCTAGAGGACAATGTACAGTCCCCTAGTACCACTCTTTGTGACCTATCCTTGAGGTAGGACCGGAACCATTGCAGAACAGTCTTATCCACCCTGGCCAGATCCTGCAGGCGAGTCACCAACATCTCATGGTTCATGGTTTCAAAAGCTGCTGAAAGATCTAATAGAACTATAGGGTCATATGGCTCCTACCTAGCGCTACCAGAAGGTTGTTGACCCAGGTCACCAATATCTTCTCCATGCCATCACCTGGATGAAAGCCCAACTGCATGGGATCAAGAAAGCTGATACTATCCAGATGAGTCTGGAGCTGGCAGGCCACCACCCGTTCAATAACCTTTCCTAAAAAGGGAAGGTTAGAGACAGGCTGATAGCTTGCCAGGGCATCAACATCAAGAGTATTGGTTTCTTGAGGAAGAGCTGGATCACAGCTTCCTTAACATAAACTGGCACCCTTCCCTCCTGAAGGGAGGCCTTAACCACCCTCACAAGCACTGGCCCCAACATCTCCCTGGAGGCCTTAACCAACCAGGATGGGCATGGATCTAACTCACATGTTGTGGCCCGAACAGACTCCAGGACATTTGTTGCCTTAGTTTGTGTCACCGATTGAAACTCATCCCAGAAAACACAACCAGGCAGAGCATTCCAAATGGACCGGTCCCCGATGTCGTGGGACCGGTCCATTTTTGCACTGTGCTCCCGCACCATGCCCTGGATGTCCTGCCGGAGGCCACTGAGCACCTCCTGCTGCCGGTTGTGCTCCCTGCGCTCCCGCGTCCGCTCCAGGTGCACCTCCGCCTCCAGCCTCCTGTCCCTCTCCTGGGCCTGCTCCAGGGAGTGCTCTATGGCCGCCTCCATGTGGTCCATGGCCGCTATAATGCGCTCCCCCTGTTCCTCCGCCTTCCAGATGATGTCCTCAGCCTGTTCCTCCCTGCACCTGCGGACCTGCGCCCGGTACTCCCGCATGCGTTGCGCTGGGGTCACGGGCCATGGAGGCGGCATGCGCGGGGGTTGCCCTGTGGGAATGGGAGGGTGGGTCAGAGCCATCCCCTGTCCCCTGGCCGGGATGGGGTGGGGACCCCCTGGGCCCAGCCCCTCTCCACCCCCAGACCCCGGCCCCTCCCGTCCCTCCCGCCCGGCCGGGGCCCCCTGCCCTGCTTCCCGGGGCACCCTCCCTCCAGCCCCATCTGCCTCACCTGGTTCCAGCACCTGTTCTCCGGTCTCCTCCGCTGCCGGCTGCTCCATCTCGAGGGTCCGTTCCTGGGTCTCCCCATGTCCTGGGGCGAGAGAGGGGGCTGTGGGTGATGGGGGGTGGTTGTGGGCCCTGCTACTGGGCCCCCACATGCCTCGCGGGTGTGGGGGTCGATGCGTGGCCCGGGCCTCCCCCTGCCCCCTCCCCCCACCTCCCCCTGCCCTTGGCCCCCTGGTCGTGCCCCCCCCATCCAGGAGGGGCACTTACCCTCGATATCTGTCTTGGAGCCCTCAGAGGCCGGCGCCTCGACTTGGGAGTGCTCCACCAGGGACCACTGGCTCAGGGTGGTGAGGGTGCCGACCTCTGACTCCGCTTGACTGGGTCGGTGTTGGGAGCTCTCCGGGCTGCTGCTGGGGGGGGGCTTCAGGTTTCTGCTGCTCCCGGGCGGTCCTCCTGGGGGAGGGGAACCCCAGATCTCACCGTGGGCGGCAAGGGGAGGGGGTACCTCGGCCCACTCCCCGCCCTGGACCATGGTGCTGCCCACGAGGCGTGGGGCGACAATGGAGCCCTTCATATGAAGGATGCGGTCCAGGGCATCATAGTAGAGGGCGGTGCAGGCCCCATGTCCGGAGTGCCTGTTGTTGTCGCGGATGGCTTTGTACCCCCTCGTGAGTTCCGTGGCCTTTGAGCGACACTGGGCGGCTGTGCGCTGATGCCCTGCCACCTCCATGTCACACACGATGTCCCGGTAGACATGTTCGTTCCGCTGGTTGATGGCGAGCTCCAGCTGGAACTCGAGGGTCCCCCAGATCCGGATGAAGTACCGGGTCTCCTGTAGGCCCCACTGGTCCCCTCGGTGGTAGACCTTTCTCTGGCACCCCCACTTCTATTCCTCCTCCTGGTCCTGCTCCTCCTGCCCCTGCTCCTCCTCCTCCGGGTGCACCTCTGGGCGCGCTGGGCCGGGCTCGTCCTGGGGCTCATCCACCTGGGCCGTTTTCCATGTCTGGGGGGAGGGGGGGAGTGGTTGAGTGGGTGCCGGTGGGGCCCCCTCATGGGGCTCCCCTGCCCCCTCCAGGTCCCCCAGGGTTGCCCCGCCCCCTGGGGGGGTCTCCCATGCCCCCTGGTCCCCTCCCCTTGTTCCCCCTTACCCTTTTCCTGGGTGCCTCCTCCGGGCCCATTCCGGCCGCTGTCCCCGGGGCATCACAACCCGGCTGCAGCTGTGGGCGTTGTGCCTGGGCCGGCTCCCTGGTCGAGTGCACCCGTGTGCCCCCTTCCTGTGCCTGGCCCCCTCCACCTGCATCGCTGCCCCTGCCTGCACCTCCTCCGCCTCCTGCCCCGCCACTGTCGCTGTCTCTGCCTCTGCTCTCTTCCGCCTCCCTCCTCGCTCCATCCCGCCACGCTTCCTTGCAGCCGATTTCGCTTTAAATCTCCCTCCGGTGTTTGTGTTGTTGCTGGTTGCCCGGCAGCGACACTGCATGCCTTGTCCCCGGCTGGGGCTTGTTTCGTTTTGTTCCACCCCGGGATTGGCGTCCAGACATTACTTTTCGTTGGTTCCCGGTGGGGGTCCGTTTGACCACACTTCCCGGGATATTCCCCCGGCTAGCCTGGGAAGCATATTTGAAATTGGCCCCATGTGCGTATTCAGTGTGGTGAACATCTGTCGTGCGCCGAACAGACATTCAGGGCCCTTTGGCCCTACCACGGGGTTGAGCGTGGTTCACTGTGGTTGAGTGTGATCTTGTAACGTCTGAAAATACCCATTGACCACAGGTGGGTATTCACCGTGGTTCACTGTGATCTCGTAACGTCTGAAAATACCCATAGTTGATCATCTTGGACGCAAGTATGATGTCACCAATGCTCCAACTGCCTCCCTTCATGCTTCAGACATTCCAGGTCCTCCATGAACCATGGGGACCTGCAGAGCTGATGCAGCAGAAGCAGATGCCTGGAAATCACCCTATCAATGGCATCAGCCGGCCATCAGTTCCACAAGGCCATGAGGTCATCGAAAGACCAGCTATCAAGGTCAACAGGAAATACCCCAAGAGCATTCTAGAACCTTTATGGTTCCATAAGTCTCCTGGGATGGACCAACCAAACTGGTTCCACACCCCTACAGAAGGGCCGGCATGCTAGGATCGAGGTTCGCAGGAAGTAATGGGCTGACCATGACAAGGGTGAACACACCACACCCCCAACCATAGGGCCCCCCGCCTCAGGGTCATTGAAGAAAACCAAATCTAGAGTGTGTCCCTGCTCATGTGTAGGGCCCCTCACCACTTGGGACGGGTCCATGGTTGCCATGGTGGCCATGAATTCCTGCTCCGGCCCATGCAATACCATCTCAGCATGGATATTAAAGTCGCCCAAGACAATAAGCTTAGGAGACCTCAAGACCAGATCTGAGACAAGAGTTGCTTTAGCAGCCAAGGATGCTGCTGTGCAGTGGGGTGCACAGTACACCAGCAGAATCCCCAACCTGTCCCTGGCTGGTAGCCAAATTAACCACAAGATGGAGACACTCTATCCCAGATTTAGTTTGCACTGAAAAACCTCAGTGCTACCAAACCATCTCTAAAAATAATAGCTAATGCTATTCCCCGCTCTTGACCCTCCAGTCTGGGCTGGTGCTGGACGGAGGACCTGGACAGGATGAGATCCACCAGAATTGGCCTGGAACACTCGTCCAACCAGGTCTCTGTTACACATACAACTGAGGGTATTTTCACGCGATACGAGATCACGCTCAACCACGGGGAATTCCCACATGGTGATCGTGGTCTTGTCACGTCTGTTGGGGGGAAGAGAAGCTCCCCTGCTAGATGTTCACCCCCATGAATCACGGGGGGGGGGGGGAAA
>QEPC01003849.1:21416-33586 GCA_003113815.1 Sphenodon punctatus | reverse complement strand
TGTTTGTAGGAGTAGGCCTGTGTACTTATTAGATAATCCTTTTATTTCATAGCATTTAGAAGAGTTAATAGCAGTTAGATTTAGTGTAGATAGATAGATATAATATTAGATAAAAAATTTAAATAAAAAAACCCCATATAAAAACAAAAAAACCAAATAAAAAAACAAAAAAACCATATAAAAACAAACAACCCATATAAAAACATTTACTGAACAGTCAAACCTGAACCGAACGGCTGAACTGAACGGCCGAACCCAAACCTGGCAAACGAACCGAACGACTGAACCGAACGGTCGAACCGAACCGCTATCTGTTTGCCCATCCCTAATAAAAAATAAAAATGATATCTGAAAATGCAGATATTACCCACAGGTTTTGAATCAGGTACCCATTACATGTCTACTTTGACCGCCCGAATTTGACCTGCGATAAACCAAATAGAATCTGAGTGGAGTTGGGGGAAGGGAGAAGAGAGGCACCTTGCCTGCCTGTTCCCAGAGCCCATTGACTGTTTCATTCTCCTTGCAGGTACTTATACAGGGGCTGGGGCCCCCTTGGGCGCCAGCCCTTGTGCGACACCTAAGGGTGTCGGCCGTTGTCGGGGCTGTTTGTCGGGCCAAGGTGGCGGTGGCGTCCCCCTCTTCGACGGACATCCTCTGAGCGACTGGCACGGATCATGTTGTCAGGTGGACCCAGAGAACACTTGGCGGCTGGTTTGCTCTGACTTAGGACACCTGTGAGCTGTGAGGAGCCCGCTATATTAGGCAGCGGTAGTCAGTGGCAGCACCTAAGGGTGCGCGGCATTAGGCGAGCTGCCAGGTGTGCTGGAGTGTAAATTTGTTTTCCCTCTCATATGGCTACCAACAAAAGAGTGAAACCTCAGGCACCCAATAGCCCGCCCTTTCCGCCAAAGTTGTCTAAACAAAGGAGGATGGAAAGTATTCTGCTTAAATCCACCACAGGGGGTGGCGGGTGGGCAAGCCTCTACCCTCCCTTTACAATGTCCAATCACTTTTAGCCTCTTCTTGACCTGCAGGATCCAGAGTTGAACTCCCCTGCTCTTTGGCCTCCCCCCCTCCCTGAAAATTCCCTCTGTTTTAAAGCTTCACTGTACTGTAGAGGGGGGTGGCATTGAGCTCCCAGCTGGGGAGAGACTTGCTGCCTTCTTAACAGGACATGTTATGCTCACCGCAGAAACCCTGTGGTTTATGTTTCTTAAGCTCTCTCAGCTTCAAGAAAAGATGGTCTCTATGGAAGGTTATATGCGTAAGAACAATTTTGGCCGGGCCGATGGTAGGCTTTTGCGGCAGGCCGGGAGTTCCCTTGTTTCTCCCCTGGGTTCTTCCCGGACTGCTGATCCTGCCTTGGTGGTGGCCCCCTCTATTACTAATACGGTTGTGCCATGACTTCTCTCAGAGAAAGTCGAGTCCTTTAGACTACTGCTTTCTATGCTAATTTTCACCATCCTCCCGCTATGTGGTCGGCGACCCCCTTTGTGGAGTACGCCCCTGCATGTGGCAGAGCATCTTAGACTATTATTAAGGAATACTGTGGTAACAAGCCGGAACATTATTTCAATGGACCATCTAGTGGATTTAAAAGACAGACAGTTGATAATAGTTACATTTGCTTCTACCTTCCCAATATCCTTAATTATCACTAAGAAAGCTCTTTTTGAGAGTAATGTGATCTATATTTCTCGCACCTTTCAGGATTGGGAAAACAATTTGGAGGAGCGGTATGGGAAATTGTTGCTGACTGTTCCTGACTCTAACCGGGGGGAGAAATAAATTCACCCCTCCTTATTGCCAGTACCTACCTTTGATAAGGAGTTATTTGCTTTCCGACTTCAGAGGGCCAGGTTGCACCCTCCCCTTTCCCCAGCCCTTGTGGGGCCCTCTTTGATCAGGGACCCGCGGAAAGAATCCATCATGCTCACTGAGCCTCCCCCTCTTGGGGCGTCTGGTGCTGGGGTTTTGTCCTCAACCCCTAGGGTTGAGGGGAGCCCCCAATCCCCTACAGTAGTTATGCAGGCTGTTTTTTTGGAGAGGCTTGAGTCATTGTACAATCATTTAGGTGAACTTAGGCAGGGGGGCGGCGGGGGTGGTCCTCTGGGGGTTTCCCAAAGGGCCGCTGCCATTGTCCAATCGCCGTTGACTCACTTGCCCCACTTGACTCTCCATTCCCACTCCTCTGTTATATCATCTATCCTGGGAGTTGGCAATGATGTGGTGGCAAGTGAGGGGAAAGAACTTTCTACCATGCTCTCTGTGACCCCCAGAACTGTGGGGTCTCAATTGGCGGAGGCCATCCACGTAGCTGAGAGGGTCCTGGCTTCCTGTATAGTGCCCCCTACAGACCAGATTCATTCTTCCCAATCAGCCAAAGGGGTTGTAGAGGTGGGGGAAATAGAGGTTTTGCCATTGGTCTCATCTGGTCCCCACTCCCTGAATCAGCAATGTTTCCCTACCAAGAGTCCTTCCCTGCTGGAGCCTTTGGAATCTGAGCTAATAGCTCTGGTTTCCCCCCCACCCCCGAAGAGTTTTGCGGCATCACACTTAGCAACCTCCCTCCTATAATCGGTGACCTGAGGAGGGGGCCTTTTCTAACTTTCTGGTTGTTTCTTGGAACATCTCAGGTTGGAGGGCTCACCACTTTGATGCTGATTTTTCCAATTTATTGTCACAGTATGATATTGTGTTACTGCAAGAAACTTGGTTGGTGCAGTTGCCATGTTCTGGGAGTTGGAAGGGACTTAACATTGATTGGCTGGAGGCTACACCCTCATTACATCAGGGCAGACCTAGTGGTGACCTTGTGCTGTTAATTTCCATCTCATTACACACCAAAGTACAACCTATTGGCTGTATTAAATCTAATTTTTCAATTTTTCATTGCTTATTTCCTTTGGGATTAGAGTTACTACTGGGAAATGTCTATATCTCCCCAGATTTCTCATTAATTACTCTGCTGATATATGGACAGAAATGACAGAAGACGTTTACCTTGCTATGACTAGTTTTCTGGCTAACTTTTTGCTGATTGGAGGTGATTTTAATGTGAGACTCGGTAACCCAGCTACGCTGCAAACCCTACCAATTTTGGATGATTCATCCGATAAGCTTTATGCCCCTCCATGTAACTCCTTGGACCAGGTGGTAGGCCCTAGAAGGTCCTTTATGGATAAATTATTATCAGATTTAGACCTAATTATAATGAACGGGCGGGTAGTGGATGATTGGGAGGGTAACTTTACATTTAATTCCCCACAGGGTTCTAGTATTCTCGATTACTTTCTGGTATCCATTAGTATGTTTCCATTTGTGCTTAATTTGTTGGTGGTTCCTAAGTTTGAAACTAGCCATTTCCCTATCACCATGAAGGTTATTGACCCCAAGGCCGGAACCCAGTACTTTAAGGCTAGGACCGCCACTACACTTCAAACCTCTGAGGAGACGGTCCTGGTATGAGCAAAATGGTCAGAGGGACTTAGAGATGCTTTTTTTGCTCTTACTAAATCCCCGGATATAGTTGATTTACTATCTAAATTTGTGGCTCAAGGGCCGGATCTTCAAATTTGGTATGATGAGTTGCTGTCCTTACTGTTCCCACTGGTTACTAGCAGGGCCCCTAAGTCTTTGGGGCCAAAACAATTAGCATGGTCCCCACCTTGGTTTGACATGGAGTGCCGGAGTGCAAGGGCGGTTTTGCGGCGTATGGCCAGGAAACTTAAGGGAATCTCTTGCCAAGCTCTTAGGGTAAATATCTTGTCTCTCTGGAGCAATAATCGCAAACTTCTTGCCGCAAAGAAACTTGATTTTCAAAGACATCAATGGTCTGTACTCCAAAGGGCAGCTAATGGACGGGATTCAAGGAAATTTTGGGATATTATTCTATTTTCTCAGTGGTGCGGTAGGGGTTCCTACATATCCACTTTGTGCCCAGATGTATGGGAGAGTTTCTATGTGTCCTTGTTATCTAATCTCTCTCTGGGGGAATTTGAAGTTAGCTCTCCTCCATCTCATAGGTTTGAACAATGGCAACCGGCTACCCCGGAGGAGGTAGTAACCCTCATTTCACAACTTAAGTTGGGAAGGCCCCTGGATCGGACTTTGTGCTTCCTGAATTATTAAAATCTGATCCTGAATGGTGGGCCAAGTTATTAGTCCCTCTTTTTTCCTCTATTAATGAAACAGGCCTCATTCCGCCCTCCTGGCTTAATAGCACCATTATTCCTATTTACAAAAAAGGCAACCCAGCGATCCCGGGAAATTATCACCTGATAAGTTTGCTAAGTGTTATTGGCACGCCTTACTCTAGATTCTTGTTGGACAAACTGAAAGCCTGGTTGTTTAGATGCGATATAATCGAGCCTGAACAAGCTGGTTTTCAGGAAGGAAGAGTCACGACAGATCATATTTTCGTGCTTGCCGCATTATTATCCAAATATGTCACCTGTAAGAGGAAGCTCTACCTCTGCTTCATAGATTTGGAGAAGGCATTCGACTCTGTATGTAGAGAACGTCTCTAGATGAAATTAAAATCTTTTTCAATAGACCCTAGGCTTTTATTTTTGTTAATCAAACTCCATACAGGGAATACTTTACAAGTCAGATTCAATTCCAGATGTGCGCTCTCCAAGCAGGTTCAGGTGAGATCAGGGGTAAGGCAGGATTACCTGTTGGCCCCAGCCCCTTTCAATCTTTTTCTAAATGACTCAGTGGCATATATGAAATCCATAGACACATATGCTCCTAAAATCGGTGACCGGTGAGTCCCCCTTCTTTTGTATGAGGCTGCTGATGTTTTAATCTTCCAAACATTGGCTGGATTGCGGCGGTCGATACTATGGTTTGGGGACTATTGCCAGGCCGAAAAGTTGACTATAAATTATGCCAAAACTAAGGTGTTGATTGTGGGACCTAAAGGTCCTCCGAAACCTCACTCTTGGTCCATCGGGGTAACCATATTGCTCAGGTTAGATCCTTTAAATACCTGGGAGTGATTTTTTCTTCTTCTGCTGGTTGGAATTCTCATTTTGAGGCAGTTAAGGGGTTGGCTATGAATTCTTCTACTGCTATAGTTAAATTTTTCTTTGGTCAAGGAGGGAAACTAGTTCTACCTGCCCTTCATTTTTTTAGGACACAGACAATAAGCCATATTCTTTATCCATTTCCGGTGTGTGGTCTATCCTTTCTTGACAAAATGGAGAGTATCCAAAATGGATTTTTACATTTGATTGTAGGAGCCTCTAGGGTTACACCCCAGGTGATCTTAAGATATGAGTCGCTCTGTTCCCCTCTTAGGCTATATACCCTTCAGTCTTTATTGAATTATTGGGTTAAAGTGGTTCTTTTTCCGTCCCATGACAATTCCCTTTTGGCTTTGACATTAAACAGTGGTCTTGGGGATCCTTGGGTTAAAGCTGTGGAGCACGAAGTATTTAAACTGAAATTTTCACCCGATGGGCTGAAGTGTGTTGGTCTCAAAGCATCTAAAAGCTTAATTAGAGAGAAGTTGATGGATCAAACTTTGCAGTTGGAGAGAGCACTTTTGATTGAGCAAAGGGTTGCTCCTGATTACCTTCCATTTAACCCCCTATCTTCAGGGTTATACTATCAGTTTGAGTGGATGGACTATGGCAAGAGATCAGCATTTGCCAAATTGAGATGTAATGGTTTCCCTTCAGCATTTCTGGAAGGCCGCTATAAATAAATAATCAGTCAATGTCAGACCTAGTGGGGAGAAAGTAAAGAACCAACAAGACCATACATTTTGAACTTTGCGCTTGTTGGAGGTTCAAAAATGTATCACTTCATTATAACCTGCTGAGTACTTGTCCGAAGTAGGGCTGAAACTCGATTCCTGTATTATCGCTTTTCTCAATGAGAATCAGGGTTCTCATCTCATTTTTGCAAACCAGAATGAGCCGAAAATTGTCTGAATTCTTGACTAGAAAAGCAAGAATCTTGCAAAAATCTCTCCCCTGTGTCCAAAGCCTGTCTGACTCAACTGGATGCCTCTCCAAGTCGGGGGCTGCTCTAGATACTGCTCTGGGACTTCTGTCCTTGTTTGCCTTCTCTGCAGGGGCACTAAGGGAAGCCATTGATACATCCCCTATCGTGTGCATGCCCTCATCTCTGCTCCCTTCCCCTGAGCTCAGTCTTTCAGTGCTTGGGGTTATGAACTGGAAATGGGCCAAATAAAAACTATCCACAGCCCCGTTTGGTCTCTGGACCCGAGCAAAACTCCCATGGACTAGAGAGTGACTGAGAGACAGAAAACAAAAGTCCTTTCTGAACATTATATACATTAAAAATTCCCACTTCCATTCCCAATGATCACTTTCTCAGATTCTGATAATAGTGACAAAAATGTTCTTGCCCCTTGGTTACTACACAATCTTCCTGCAGTCATAGTCAAAATTTTAAAATTTTTTTTCATCTAAATTAATGGTTTGGCCCATTCTAAGGTGAAACTCCATCCGTGAAAGGAATTTCTCACACACACCCCCACTCCATTTTAATCTCCCCGGTTTTTCTATGCCATAGTTCAGAAGCTGTTATTTGCCTGTCTGGCTTTAGGTTCTAAAAGCTCAGAAACTGCAGCAGTCTGAGAGAAGTTGATTACTCGCTGTCGATACTAGTCTTTGATTTGTTCTCTGGGTTACCATCTGGGCCTCATTTATACTTGCAAGAACATGTGCCCCTCCCCCCTTTTAGGGCCTTTGAATAGAGGAAATGTTTTAAAATAATTTTTAAAAGGTAAGTTTTAAAGAAGTTGGACTTCTAGAGAAGATACTTCCCTCATTTGGTCAATCATCAAAGGCAATTTCTAAGTTTGATATCTAGGCAGAGACCTGGGGTCCATGAAGCCTGCAAAGCAGTAGGGTCAAGGAAAGTTCCATTATGTCCAGTCTCCTGTGTGTATCTACGTGTCATCTTTCAGGTGGCTGAAGATGTTGGAGTAGAAAAAAGCTCTCCGAAGTTTAGGATTAATTTGATGTAGAGGTTTGACATCTTGACAGTTCAAACCTGTCAAGCTCTTTCCTGTTCTATTTTGGCTCTTCGACAGCCCCTCCATCTCTATCTCAGCCCCTTCCAGCAAGGCATTCAGCAGCATGATGAGGATGTGTAACAGAGGTGAAATGAAAAGCAGAATAACTGCTTTTGGGTTGTTGTTGTTTTTTAATATTGAACAGGTTACAGTAGCCCCAAATGATAGTCATCAAAATGTATGAGCAGCCAACTTTTCGCAATTTGGGTTTGTTTACTTAATTTATTTTGCCTGTTTCCATGTTCATTCCCCGCCCCCTTCCCAAGATCAGTGGGCCCGATCCTATGCACTGCAGTTCAAGCGCACAGCTGTGCATGTGCTCACCCATGTGTAAACTGTGTGGATCCCCATTGCTGGCATAATGTGGTGCTCAGAAACCATGCACATGTTTGCACGCTCTCAGGATCTCCAGGACATGGGATCGGCTGAATAAGATTGGTGGAAAATATTCCCATTGACTTCAATAAGAAGTTACTGTTCAATAAGAAGTCACTGTTCAGCACCACCCAACTGCCATTCCCCAAGGATCACTACTGGCCTAGGAGGGTGGGGGTCCGCATCCCTACCCTAACCTCCTGGGCCCATCTTTACCCCCCCACCTCCTGGAGCCCTGCCGGCTGGCATGTACTTACTGGTCCAGATTTCAGAGGATGAGGGTGAAAAGCCACCATGTTTGCAGCCCTGTCAGGTGAACATTCTACTTCCACTGCCGGGAGGCCAGGTTGGGCTGCATCTGCTGCCGGGTGGCTATGTTGAAAGTGCAGTGGCTGTGGAAAACCTTCTGGCAGGTCTTCTTCCCAAGGTGTGCTACTGGAGCTCCCTGCTCCAGCAGCACACATGTGCAAAATGGCCACCAGGACTAGGTTGTGCATGTACAGACCTTTTCCAATATGGCACCGGCAGAGTCAGCGTCAGTGAAATTGCTTCATGCATACACAGACCGCCTGACCTTTCCTGTATAGAAGTTGGGGCAAGGATGCTTAAGGGGTGCAGTCAAGGTGAGGGAAGAAAGAGGAGGGTCTAGATTAAAGCTGAATTGGCTACATGATTTTTGGTACTCTTTTGGATATCCAAATTGGTACCTGAATGAGTACTAGGGATGGGCGAATGCGGTTCATAAGTTTGGAGTTCAGACCGAACTTGGTCTGTTCGGTCGACCGAACTGAACTTCCGAACCAAACTCGAATTTCAAACCGAACCGAATTTCCGAACTCGAATTTTAAACCAAACCAAACCGAACCAAATTTCCGAACTCCGTTCTGTTCGTCCATCCCTAATGAGTACTCGGAAAACTGACATTTCAGTTGCTGGTTTTTCGAGTACCCAGAATTACCCCAAACGCCAAAATAATTCCCCCAAATTTCCCTGAAATTTGAGTTGAAATCAGGATGAAATTGATATTCTGAGACACTGGTTTGTCGTTATTTCAACATTTCAGTATTTCAGGTGCGCGATCAAACATCGGTTTGGGTACCAAAAGTACCTGAAATTTTCAGTTCAATTCAAGTACTGGAAATCTGAGCAGTCTACCCATTTCTGCTAAACCCATTTCTGCGAGTACTTCAACTCTAGTGCAGATCATTGATCGGTACCATGTATCCATCCTCTTTCCTTGTGTGTATTCCTTCATCTCTGCTCCCTTTCCCCGATCTCACTCTTTTATTGCATGGGGGTAGGAATTGGATTTAGGGGCCAGATCCAGAACCTGGAAAGGGACCAAATAAGAACTAGCTCTGGGGTGTATTTGGCCCCTGGGCCTGAGGTTGCCCATCACTGCCTTATGCACTATGCTAGCTTTACATCAGTGGATAATTGTGTTTGATTTTTAATTTCTTAATGAAACAAATGTAACAATTACACACAATGATTAAATTAATTCAATCTTTTAAGGAAACTAAGCTTAAAATATCAGATTAGTCTGATACACTGTAAGAGAAGCGTAGAGAGTTTTCAGCAACCCAGTTATAACTGTACCGATATGCCATACAGAGCAGAAAAGAAATGTTAACAGATCTTTGAACTTAACTGGTACAAATTGTAGGCACTACGATATGGCATAATAAGATTTTACACTGAGGAATAAGATAACAAGAGCAAGATCAAAATGTGTGAATAAAGAGCAAGATCAAAATGTGTGAATATAAAGGCAGTGAGAAGAAGGCCCCCCCATCTAGTCAAGACATGACAGCATACACAGAAGATATGAATAGACATGCCCTACACCCATAAGTCCTTAGCATACTGACCCGCTGGTGGTTAAGGAGAAGAGACCATTGCTAAAAAAGAAAGTGATTCTGAAATCATGAATGAATAATGCAGAAGGTTCTTCTCCATGGCAAACGGCAAATTGCCATTTAACACAAGGTTATTTTGTGCATAATAATGGAATGTCATGAGCCGCATTCACGCTTCAGTTGGAGAAGCATGTTCCAAGGCAGGGTGGAAAAAGGGGATTTTTTGTACGGCAGATTAATGCTTTTCTGACTCAAAGGGATAGACATGGCTATAATTAATACCAATCAGGACACTGGCCTTGATTTACAAGATAGTAAGCTCACATGGGGCTGGTTTATTTATTTATTTATTTATTTATTATTTCTACTTTTATCCCATCCTCTCTCGCTTGACAGTGACAAGAGGGAGCTTACAAATATAAAACCATAAAATACTAAACCAGACAAGTAATAAAAATAGTACAAAGTATATAATATAAAAACCACCAATTCTGCGTAAAACATATATAAATACCCTCTCTACCCTAACCCGTCTCTCCCTCCCCCTCCCCCCTTGCCAAACTTCTGATGTAAGAGCAAGGTTTTACACTGCCAACAGAAGACGAGAAGATTCCGGCTCAGGTGAACCTCCACCGGGAGAACATTATGCCCTCCTGTCCATACGGATCAGCGTATACCATAGGACCTCCAGGAGTGTGCTTTTGGATGACCGCAGGTGCCACCCAGGGGCCCAGGGAATCAGCCAATTCTTCAGAAAAGCGGGGCCCAAGCCATGTAGGGCTTTTTTAGGTCAAAACCAGCACCTTAAATCGGACCTGGAAGTCAATAGGCAGCCAGTGCTAGGGCTGATGCGGCAGCAGCTTTTACCGCGCCGCGATTCCGTTCCGCCATTTCGGAACTGCCCGCGCCACACCGCGACTTTTCTGCGGATATTCTGCTAATTCCGCCGGAATTCTGCAAATCGCAGAATTGCGGAAAAATTGCGGAAATCGCGGAAAACCGCTATTCCGCTATTTTTTGGCGCTGGCGGAATTGCGGAAATAGCGAAAATGTCATGTTTCCACGATTCCACTAAGTTGCGGAATTAAATAAGCGGAACCGCGGAACCACGGAATGAAACCGCGGAATGAAAGCCTCTGCCATGCCGTTCCACTAATTGCGGAAACACTGTTTCCTCCGGAAATAGCTACCGCTGTGATATTCCGCTACAGCCCTAGCCAGTGCAATGCAAGTTCCTGCTCCCTACAGCCTGCCCCCATAAGCAGATGGTCTGCTGCATTCTGCACTAGCTGCAGCTTCCGGACCATCACCCAGGGCAGTCCAATGTAGAGTGCATTGCTCGGTATATTGCTGATGCTGCATATATTATACAAATATATAATATTTTGTTTCAGCTGTGTTGGATTGAAAGAAACAAACAAGAGCTGGAAGAAGTAGGGAAAAATGCTCACATTTTTGGTTTGCTTTTATCGATTTCAAGCGGTGCAATTGATGTGAACAACATTCAAATGAGAATCAAGCACACATTTATCATAATTGACAGGTTAAGAACATACGTAGTGCCAAACTGAGTCAGACCAATAGTCCATCAAGCCCAGCATCCTGTCCTCTGACAGTGGTCAATCTTGATCTCATGGGAGAAGAACCAACAGTCACAATGGGCAATCCATTCCCCGTTGTTCATTTCCAGTTCTCCTGTTTTCTAGGAACTGTTCTGTCTCTGATCTCTCCTTCGAACCCTATCCCATCTCTGACCATATCCTTGCCTCCTCCAACCTCTCCCATTGCTCCTCCTCCTCTTCCCCATCTTCCCGTCCCTTCTGTGATCTGCAGGCCATTGTGCCCCAGGACTTTGCCCCCTCCCTCTCTCCTCTTCTCCCCTCACTCCTCTCCTCCTTCTCCTCAGATTCTGCCATCTCCGCCTTCAACTCCTCTCTTGCCTCCACCCTCGACTCTCTTGCCCCCCTCTCCTCCCGCCTGGCTCGCTCTCATAACCCTCGCCCTTGGATCACCCCCACCATTCACCATCTCCACTCCTGAATCTGGCTGCTGAACGCCTCTGGTGTAAATTCTACTACCGCGCCGACTTCCTCCACTTTAAATTCTGCCTCTCATCACTCAGCTCTGCTATCTCCCTTGCTAGACAGTACTATTCCTCCCACATTGAGACCTGCTTCCAGAACCCTCGCCACCTCTTTTCCACCTTTGACTCCCTTCTCAAACCCCCCTGTCCTCTTCCTCCCTCTTCTCTCTCCACTCAGGATCCTGGTCTCTTTTTCACCTCTAAGATTGACAAGATCCACGTGGATATCGCTTCCAAGTCCTCTTCCCCTACTACTCCCCCCCTCACCCTCCTCTGCCCACTTCTCTCCTGTCCTCCTTCCCTCCCGCCTCCCTTGAGGAAATCTCTCCCATGCTCTCCTCCTCCAACCCCTCCACTCGCCCCCTCAACCCCATTCCTTCTCGCCTCCTAACCTCCATTGCCTCCACCGTCACCCCTCCCCTCCTGCATATCATCATCCTCTCCCTCTCTGCCAACTCCTTCCCCTCTGCCTTTAAACATGCCACCATCTACCTCCATCCTTAAAAAGTCCACTCTGGATCCCTCTGAACCCTCTATTTACCGTCCTGTCTCTCTCCTCCCTTTTGTTCCAATCTCCTTGAACTAGGGATGTGCGAACAGAACCAAGTTCGGAAATTTGGTTCGGTTTAGTTCAAAAATTGAGTTTGGTTTGGAAGTTTGGTTTGGTCGACTAAACTAGTCGAGTTCTGTCAAATTCTGAACTTCCAAACCAAGTTCATACATTCAAAACTGGTGTTTTCAGCTGTTTTGGACCTTCCAAACTGGATTGGATTTGACCGAACAGTTTGGCTGAATT
>QEPC01003848.1:265915-279686 GCA_003113815.1 Sphenodon punctatus | reverse complement strand
TGCTACAAAGTAGCAACCTTCCGGCTCCCCACAGGGCACTTCCTGTAACTGACACGTACTGAGCAGCTGGCTAAGCACGGACTACAAAGAAGGTCTGAATGCATTATTTCGCTGTACTTAAAATCGGTATGGCATGCATGTGAATGCAACAGGACTTGTTAACAGCGAACTATTGAGAACCAGTTTTAAAAAATCCAGATAATTGCTGCACGTGTGATTACACCCATAGTTCCATATGCAGAGATATGCTCTATCCCAGTACTCTGTCACATGTCACCCTCAGCTCCAGATTGACTGCCTGCCTCAAAATAAGGCAACCACAGGCAAGACGGCAGAAGGGCTGAAACAAGGACTGGCTATCAGAAGCAGACCACAGCACAGGAAATGAAACTTGTTGCACTGCCCAACCACAGGAAGTTGGGCAGTGCAATGTGTTTTATTTCCTGTGCTGTGGTCTCCTTGTGATATCCAGTCCTTGTTCCAGTCCTCCCTCTGTCTTGCCTGTGTTCCATCTCTACCAGAGTCCCAGCCTTCCCTGCCTTTCTATCCTGTTCCTAGTGCTCCATTCCCCACCCTAGCCCCGTGTTCCTGCCTGTGACCTCGCCTTGTTCCTGGCCAGGTCCCGATCCTATAAGCACTTTCAGATCTAAGGGCTCTGGCAGATTGGAAAATAAATGTTAAAATCCAGATTAAAGGAAAACAACGTTGTTATTTGGTCCATTCATGTACAATTTGGATTGACAAGCAAGACAAGACATTGGCTAATTCATATTCAGAATGTGTATCTAATTGGCTTGTGCAATTACCAAAATTACTTTGACAAATTGCTAGGTAGGTGCATGGCATTTTATCGTGATCTGTCCTTGCAACAGGTGGGCAGTGGCGGGAGGCTAAAATGAGCTCTTCCCAATACTTCAAATGCAGTCCCCCTCCCCCCTTACTCCACAGATGACTCACAACACACTGCCATCAAAAGAGCCAAGATGGCCAAGAAGGAGATAGATTACATCCCCATATGCCTTCTACAACGGGCTACCTAGCACAGGCTAGATATGCTGCTGTGGGTTGAAATGCACGTCTACCAGAAAGTATGTGGAGGAATTGTGCATCACAAACCCTCCCTGACCTCCCGTTTGGGGGCTGTAGACAAGCATCCGCAATAATGGTCTGTTGCGGGATACCTCTGACAAGAGAATGAATAGTCCGTCTAACACAGAATGAGGTCATTTTGAGTTCATCTTCCCAGTTAACTTTATTTCTTCCCTATTATCATTACCGGTGCTGTTCCATTTATTCCTGAAACCAATTTCCCTCTAAACAACATCCAAAGAGAGGCAAGCCTCCATCTGCTAAGTAGTACTAGGGTTGCACATTCAGGTTTGGATAACACAAATATACCCCCCCCTCCCTGTCCGGCCCCCGCCATAAAAACTTGCTTCAGCTTCTGTATTCAAAACACAAATACTGTCTTGCAGTTTTGAAGGGTGTGTGTGCGTGTGGTGGTGGTGGGGTGTTAGTGCGCTTTGTGACTCTCAATTTCCACTTCTAATTTGATGTTTTTAATTCTTGGTCTGGCAGTTTGAGCATCTTCCAAGTTTCATAGTATGTTGTGCTGGTCAGGGAGGAGTTTAGCCCCAACAATGGTGATGTTTAGGAGAGGGCTGTGTTTTGATTTGGCTTTGAGTTTTGAATGCTTTGTGGTCCAGGGGTTTCCAAAGGAACAGCCATAGGTGGACTTGCACCCACGGAACTGGAGCCTCATGTTGAGTGAATGACATATGCATTATGCATGATAGTGTTTTTAGTTTTCCCTTGGACCTCTTGGGTTGGAGGCCTCTCCTGAATTACCACAGTCCCTCCTTAGGCTCGGGCTCACATCATTTGAGGCTTTGCGAGCCTGTATTTAATATCAGTGTTTCTCACACTCATGTTATTTCAAGTTTATTTCTGGACCCCATGTATTGGGGGCTCTTGTAGGTTTCCCCAGCTTATGGAACCCTGTGCAGCTGCACAGCTGGGACGTCTCCTGCTCAAGATCCCCCTAGCTTGTTGCCTGCACTTGCCTGGATCTGGCCTTTGGTCAAGGGCTGTGCGCCTCAGGGTTAGGACTCTTCTCCCTCAGTTTGGACTCTTATTGTTATGCTTAAGTCTAAAAAGATCATGTAGGGACACCAGAAGCTTGAATATATATATATATATATATAATATATATATATATATATATAATCTTTATTGTGCAGCCGTGGGCTATTGCAAAACATAACAATACAGGAATTTAAAAAATAAATCGGGGACCAAGCTCCCATTCATAATGGAACCTCTCCCAAATTTCTGGACAGATTATTCTTGGAGCCACCACAAAAACACCCTAATTCTCTACACAAACCAGAATATACATTTATATCACAACAATCACAAAATAAAACAACGAGGAGAAGGCAAATTCAGTTTCAAAACTCGGATACTGGGAGGATAAGAATAGGAGGGGGACATTAAATAAACATATCTTAAACATCCTATGCATTCGGCCCCAAGAGGAAGGCTGAATAAAGTCACCTTGCCCATACCCCTCAGAACCTTGGCAGTGTGCCGCACACTTACACTTACATCCCCCAGACCCTAAGGCCCGTAGCCAACAGTCCACTGTCTAATCTCCCCCCTCCTTCAGGAGCTGGGGAATACCCCACCACACGATCTAGATGTTTCCCTGCACTATCCTCTGCCTTAGGAGTATAACCTTGCTTGCATAAGCAGCCACCTTTCTTGAGCAGGCTGAGTCTACTGGGTTCAGGAGCCTCCGTAGCAAGATAGATTCAGGATCTATCTGTAACTGAAGCAGTAGGCTTCCTAAATATTTACATCTAAGGGCTTCCAGAGTTGGACAATGCAACAAAATATGAGGTACGGTATCGGGGGTCTCCTCACTGCATAAAGCACAAGTTCTCTGATCATAAGGGATACCCCTAAAATGACCCTCAGGTAGGCCGACGGAAAAGAGTTACACCTCAGCCGTGTAAACGCCACTCTCAGCGGGTGGTCAATCCAGGCGAATAGGTAAAACTAACCTGACTGAAGATCATTATAGGGGGAGTAATTGGGGGCCACCTTCTGTAACTCCATAAGAGCCCTCTCCGTCTGCAGGGACTGATCCCGCAGACTTCTCTGGACCAAAACCCTAAAGGGTTTGGTCCCCACTCTCTCTAACACCTCTTTTGATAACCCCATTCAGAAGATCACCTCCTCTACTGCCTTTGACCAAGGATCTAACAGTCCTGCCCTCTGCATCCAGGCCAAAAGTGGGTTATCGGCTATCAGTGGGGATACCACTTTCACCCAGTAGTTTGCCAAAGACTGTGTGAGGGACCTTCTCACTGTTGGCATACCGGACTCCGCTCTCAGAAGCACCTGAGGGGTGCTTCTTGGGAGGCCCAATACCGAGGCCAGAAAGTTATTTTGAATGGGTTCCAACTTATCCAGAAAATCGAGACTCCATATGGGGGCTGCATAGAGCGCCTGGTTCAGGACTTTAGTCCGAAACAGCCTCCCCCCCTGGCCAAAGTAGAACCCAGTTATAGCCTCTGATGTTTTCCTAGTTTGTAGTTTAACCCGCTCAACATGGGTTTTCCACCCCGGCGAAGATGAAAACGTGACCCCCAGGTATTTAAAGGAACTAACCTGCTCAATAGATTCCCCTGCCATACACCAAGAGTGGCTGTCTAAACCTTTCCTTGGCTTGACCACTAGGATTTTAGTTTTCGAGTAATTGATGTTTAGTAGTTCCACCCGACAGAACTCTCCAAAGAGCACCAGCTGCCTCCTAAGGCCCACCTTTGTTTGAGATATTAATACGGTGTCATCCACATAGAGTAGGATTGGAAGGGATCTATCTCCAATCCTGGGGGCATGTGTGTCATCCTTTTTCATGTGCTGCACTACATTGTTCAAGTATAAGATAAAAAGGGCAGGGGCCAGCAGACACCCCTGCCTTACCCCACGCGTTACCTCAATCGCCTCTGATAATGGCCCGCTAGCTCCGCATCTTACCTGGAGCTTATTCCCCGTATGAAGCTTTATCAGTAGATAGAGTAATCTCGGGTCAATAAAGGAGGCCCTCAATTTGATCCACAGCTGCTCTCTGACCGAATCGAAGGCCTTTTCCAGGTCCACAAAACAGAAGTATAATTTCCCTTGGGTGCCCACATATTTCTTCAGCAGAGCGGCGAGCACCAGAATATGGTCCATGGTGGACCTTCCCTCACAAAACCCTGCTTGTTCCGGCTCAAGGGCTTGCGACTCATGTATCCATTGCTTCAATCTGGTCAACAGAAACTTGGAATATAATTTCCCAATGGTGCTGAGCAGCTGATCGGCCGATAGTTACCTGGAAGGGATGGATCACCCTTTTTATAGATCGGCACCAGGATGCTCTTAAGCCAGGGAACCGGTACCTCCCCTGTATCATTAGTATATGAGAAAAGGGGGGCTAAGACTCTGGCCCACCAGACTGGGTGTGCCTTCAAGATTTCCACTGGTACTCTGTCTGGGCCTGGCGCCTTCCCACTCTTAAGGGAGGCTATCAAAGTCTTAACCTCCTCCTCCATGACTGGTGGCCAGATTTGCAGTCTATCCCCTGGGCTATTTGCAATGGATCCACAATCACTGGGATACTCGTGTATAGTTTTTTATAAAATAGTTCCCACTCCCTGGGGGGGATTGACTGAGTACCAACTATGCCACCTGGCCTATAAAGCGAACGGACCACTTTCCAAAAAGCAGTTCTGTTATTTCCCTGAGCTGCCATAAGCAGTTCAGACCATAATGCTTGATGGGATGCCAGCCGCTTTGCCTTTAGGAGTTCCCAATAACCTCTCCACTGGACCTGGAGCTGAACCTGGGAGTCTTCACATGGGCATTTCACATGATTTTTTGCCACAGCTCTCAGAAGAGACCTAGCTGACCTACACTCAGCATAAAACCACCCTCTTCTATTTGTCAGACCACTATTACCACCTGGAACCACATAGGTCAATTCCTGCTCCAGGAGCCTCATTAGCTCCTCGAACCATCCCAACCCGCCGGTAGCCATCTGAGCAGCTTCCTTGCAGTGCTGCCTGACCACCAGAAGTTCCATAAATTTCTCTAATATCGCTATCATTTCCTCCAGGGGCTTCAGTTTCACTAATGGCGTGCCCACTAAACTGATAGGAGGTTGCGTGGGCACCACACCCCCTGCTCTTCCCAAAGGGGCACCAACCCCCAATTTTAGCGGGAGATGACTTGTATCTGGTCTTGGGAGGACTCGCAGAAAACCGATTCTTTAAAAAAAAAACACGGGCCACCAGAAAGTAATCTATTAGACTTGAACCAGCATATGAATGAAAGGTAAAATTACCCTCATGATCTCCCCTTATTCTGCCATTCACTATTGCCACATCCAAAGTTTGAATAAGACTCTCAAAAACCTCTGATCTCAGACCCTTCTGACAGTCCCGCGAATATCGCCGTGGGAGCGCCGTACTAAATATCAACTCATCTAGGGAAACAGTATGCTGATCATCCAACGACCTTCCCATCCTTACATTAAAATCACCCCCCCACACAGTAACACTGCCCTTGGACACTCATACTGTGTATTAGATGTTAAATTAATCATTTCTGCCCAAATCGCCTCATAATTATAAAATGAATTTATTGGGGGGACATAAACATTCCCCAGTAAAAACTCTCCCTTATCGGGCAGTACACAATGAAGCAGCATAAAATTAGACTTGTATGTGGCTATCACCCTCACCTTGACTTTCAGGCTATGATTTATCAAAATGGCAAGACCCCCACTAGGTCTACCACAGACACTAGAGGGGGTTGCCACCAAACAATAACTTTTATATTCCTGTAGCCCGCCAAGGGGATTATCACCCACTAACCATGTCTCCTGTAACAGAAGAACTTCATATTTTTTGAGGAAATGCAAAAAGTCCGGATCCAGACACCTAGCCTTCCAACCACCAATATTCCAGGACAGGCATTTGCACGCGGTTTCCCCACCCGACCAGTCATATATATCACTTATACCAGCCAGGGGGAGAGGGCTAGGATAATTTCCTCGAGTCCCTCGACTTTTTCCTATCCCTAAATGAAAATACCCCTGGCAAGAGGCGACCACCTACAGGGGACTTCATTCTGAGATTGTTTGTTTTTGGTGCCTGCGGTATGGAACCTTGGGTCCTCCACCCCTGATCATACGATTGTAATACCTGAGGGACCGAGCTCATCCCCTCCTGTCCCGCCTGGGAATGTAAATTATTAACAGGAAGGACGGGTAGGCTAACCGCGTGTGAGGACCTAAAGCATCGGGGAGAACCTTCCCTCTCTTTATCCTGACATGCATCTAACTTTCCCTGCCCCACTTCAGCCTGCCTAAGGGCTATCGGAGTGGAGGTTGCAGAGGGCAACCCGGTACTCCCGAGGGAAGGGCTTACATTGCTAAAAGCACCGGCATGAGGTAGTTTACTAGTGCCGGGCAACATTACACAGCTGGACTTTCCGCTACCCTTTGTTCCTTGGAGCTGCTTACTTAAAATGTCCAGCCGGGAAATGAGCAAGTCTGGATTAGTAGGGGCCTCCATTTGTCTTAACCAACTTCCAACGGGCTTTGTAGATGTCCTGGCTTTGATCTTCTCTGATTGATGATCCGAATCTTTGGCCTCTAGGGCCCTCTCAGGGCCATCTAATCTCTCCCTTGAGAGATCAGTCAAGAGCCGGTCCCCACTACACTCCCGCCTCTCATGAGCGCAGGGCCCCTGCGTGTCCATACAGTTATCTTGTAAATCTCGACAGCCCAGGACCAGGGGAAATGAATCCCCCTGGCTTAATAACATCCCCCCATCATCTGCCACTAAAACCCTGGACACAAAAATAGTCTTCTCTTGTAGCAATCTCTACTTTTGTAATATCTGGGTGACTAAATTCACAGACTGAAAGGTGACCCTAAGGAGCCATCGCTGTTTTTTTAGTTGTGAACATGATCCAGGGTTATAATATCTCTACTAGTAAATGGCAGGGTTAATATTGCTCTTAGATGTTCTGCAATATTGAGAGGGGTATTCCAGAAAGGTAAAAACCCTGAGGGCAGGGGGAGAATGCTTGGATAGAGCCTGTAATGCACAACGGCCCAGCCCGACCATAAGTTCCTTCAGGACCAGTGCTTTGATACTGTGGGCCTACCCTTGCTACTACTAGCCCACAGTGTTGCACTACAAGGTCACTGAGATTAAAGTGCAGCTATTCTAAGCAGAGTACATTCTTTGCAGCCTCTCAGCCATCTCCACTATGTCCTTGGAATTTTTGCTTGAAGCAGAAGGTGTTGAAACAATATTCCGAAACAGCATTGCACTGTATTTCAAAATAATGTGATCTTCAATGCCTAATTTATTCGACATGCATATATTATGCACCATTAAAACGTTGCCTGATACAATGAAGTATCAAGCAGAGTAGTCTGGAAAAAAATCAACTAAATATCCTAAAGTCATATACACTGTGAGGTGTGCCCAAGTGTGCATAATAGAAAAATACACGTTTAAGCAACCAAACCAGAAACAGAGGCTGTTAAATTTAAAGAGCAGTCATAGAAATTCAAGAGAGAATCTCCTCATTTTCTGCATGCTAAAGCAAGAGGGCTCTATTTCATTATTATGGAAGCTCCCCCGAGATGTATTTTTTGTGATAAACATATTCACAATCCTACAGGGATAATATTTATTATTATAAATAGTATCACAGCATTTGAAATCAGAGGTAAAAAATTTATTACAGGGTTTATGAGGGGAATATAAATCTCCAGTGAATACACTACACAGGAAAGGGAATTTATTATCAAATGTACAAAGAAGGAGTCTTCTGAACACTTAACACACTCTAGAAAGCCTTGCAGATTCCCCACCCCCCTCCCCTTATTCATATGTAATTCCCCACATCCAAAAAGCAGGCTCGACCTTATGGATAACTCTCTTAGACCTTGATTCAGCAAAGTATGTAGGAAGTTCTGCTGAATTCAAATGGAGAGTCATGTTTTATGGGAAAAGATTAGGAGGGGACAAAATGGCTATTTGTCTTAGTTTCACCAGACTCGGGTGAAGGAATAACTTACCTAGTGTCAACGCTAAGGATTGATTTTTAGTAGTGAATCTATTATCTATGAGAGTAATATCTGAGTTTTCAGATAGCCCTTCAAGTACCTGACTTGATAACTGTAATGGAAATGAGTAGTTGCCTACCTGTTTTGGATTCAAAATGGGGGGGGGGGGGGAGGGAACTGTGTGTAAGTAGATGCCTAACTTTACAAGCCAGCAGTTAGAGGGAGCTTGGGCACACAGAGGGTGGCATAGAACCTAGGACCCTTGGCACAGCTGGTCCAAAACAGAGGATCTGAGCCACCCCAGAAAGACTCTGTCAAAGCGCTGTGTAAGAGTAACAACAGCACCTGTGTTACTCTTACAAACAACTGTCTAGCTTGCAGCAGCTGCAGCCCCTGCTAGCTGATTGAAAAACCCAGCTCTGTGTCTCCTATAGCTTTGCTGGTAGACTAGGGCCAGAGACAACTAGCAAGGCAAGGGTTCAAATCATGTGCGGTAAGCTGAAGGAGTATTTTCTTTCATTTATAAGTTTACTTGGGAAACAATGAACAATAACATCAGGATTATCTCCTCTGTGGTGGATTCTCTCATGTTTCCATGCCTAAAGGAGTCTTCAACCTCCAACCTTTTCACAGTCCTACCAGAGAGCTACCAAAGCAACTGGTAGCTGTGCCTATTAGGGAGGTGCAATTTGTTTTGTTTTTATTCGTTATTAAAACGTATGGAACCCCATTTGTTTTAGTAACTAATATTCCGAAAACAAATGAATCAGCAAACAACATAGGTTTGCCTTAATTCATTTTCAGGTTGTTGTGTTTGTTTGTTTTTGTTTAATTTAATAAAAAATAAAATAAAATAATGTTTAAAAAAATCACAATACATGCACAATGACTGCGTGTATAAACTGGCTTCCTTTTTCCAAAATGCTAAGGATGCTACCAGCACCATTATGGAAAAGGGTGTGCAGTGGTCCAGTGGCCATTTGTGCATGTGCAGTGGTTTTTATTTTATTTTTGTCATTTTTAATTTTGAAAATCGCTCTGCATGTTCAAAATGGCTGCTGGACCATTCTGCGCATGTGTGCCCTTTTCCAAAATGGCACTGGCAGCATCTGCACCATTTGATAAAGGGGAAGTCATGCAAGAATGTTTAATGACTTGAAAAGGCCCTGGTGTCATTCAGCTGCTCTGCTTTGGGACAGCTGTCTCAAGGGTTCTAGGTTTTGTGCTGCCCTCTGTTTGCTTCTCCAAGCCCCTCCCTAACTGCTGGCTTAGAAAATTAGTGGGTATTTATTCTCTCTCTCTCTCTCTCTCTTTCTCTCCATTTTAAATCCAAAACAGGTACTCTTCAGATCCTGTGCAAGTAGTGTCTGTTACTCGACCCACAAATGTTGCATTGGAAAGTGCATATTTGACAGGAATACCCATTTTGGAGGGTGACGGGGGCACCCCTGGAGCTGCAGTTGATCTCTTTTCACCCAATGACTCTATCACTTGGACTGCCAGAAACTGAAGGGAATGATATGGGCCAGTTCACTGAATCATTGAATAATCCAGTACTAGCCACTGTCCGAGTAAGGTGGACAGTTGGTCTGAAACAGTGTGGCAGATATGAAGTTGCTCATGCATGTAGGTGTTCAGCGGGTTTTTATCCATACAAGTCTTAAAGTAGAGAAAGAATATGCTGCTACAGAGGTTCTCAACCTATGGGTTGCAACCCCAAGTGCGATCATGACCCCAAGGCTACTATCAGGTGGTGCTCCGGTTGGTAATGATCCCTGGATTCTTGGCCATGTCCGCTTCCCCATGCTTTATACATTGTCTCTCTATATCACTTAGGGACCGCCCAGGTCACCCATTCTCTCTTTTACCCCATCCATTTCCATTGACCATCAGTTTAGCATGTACTGGTTTGTATTTATTCTACAGAGCTGCTGCACATTCTAAAACGAATCTACCCATGTTAACGTGAACGGAACGCCAGAGGGGTAAGACATGAAATAATATACCTTTGCACAGAAGCCAAACATATGGCAACCACCTGAGGCAGAAGGTCAGGAAAGAAATAACATGTTCGGCTACTGCAACAATGACTTTAAAAAAATTACTGCTACTTTCTGGCCTATAAAAGTAATGAAGGTTTGAGCAACCCCCTCTACATTAAATAGTTTGTCAGTTTCCCATGGAACTTTTATAACTTTCTTCTGTTTATGACTTCAAAGGCCCTGTTTCTCCCATGTGTTAATATTTCTATATTATTTGTGGGATGAAGTTTTTTGTATTGAAATCAGTTAATTGTGCCATGCTAAGAATAAAAAATGCAGACTTCCAAGGTTCATATTTGTCCAAAGAAATGGGAGTGTCTGTTCTCTCTGTATGTATTACCTGCTTAATCTTTTCTAGGATGCTAATGTGTTACTTAAAAGAGGACAGCCACACAAAAAGTCCTATTAGGAATTAATGTTTTAAACACCGTATGCAAAACAATTGGGTTAACTAGTATTGATGGAGTTAAGCTACAATCCTCAAAACACATGGTAGCCACAAGGACATAATTGGGTGTTAAAAGATGGAAACCCATGGAAACCCATTGCACATTAAAATCACTGACACCATCCAGGGCATGTTGCTGTTTTCACAGATGTTTATGCTGCTGCATATTTTCACAGTGACATCAGCTGTTTTCCAAAACTTGTCCCTTGATGCAAGGGATCCCCATAGTGTCATAGACAACTCCAAGGCCAAGCAGCAGCTATGAGCTGTCCTCAACCTGTATTTATGCAGCGTGTGTTAACTGTGTGGCACAACAGTTGCAGTCAGCCACACAAGATGGGCTGGTGAGACTACCACTCTTTGGGTAGCCTTACCCCTCCCTGGGCAAACGAGAAAATCCGGACAACTTGTCTCAGAGCAGCCTCACCCCAAGTAGGGTAAGGCTGCACAAGGCAGGGTAATCCATGTGGCAGGGCACACTTGCCCCATCACACTTAGAACAAGACTGTGGAGCTGGGTCTCAGGTGGGCTGGGGAAGGGAGGCAGGGCAGGGACGGGTGGCCACTCCTGGGGGTGGCTCCTCGGCTCCAAGATGGGTCAAACTGCCCAGCTTCCTCATGCTCATGTGCCCTAGTCGCTGTGTTAGCCTTGCAGTGTGGTGGGACCAATTGCCCACCAATGAACCGTGCAAGGATTGGGCCAGTGCGACTCATCTGGCTGCACCCTAGTGTATTTACACTAACCGATGTAATGGATGAATGTGTCTAACACCTAAATAAGCAGCTAATGTTACACACATGTAGACTTACTGCACAGTATTATTATTATTATTAACAAACATTTATATAGCGCCAGCAGTGTACCTGGCACTTTACAAAGTAATAAAACAGACACGGTCCCTGCCCCTAGGGCTTACAATCTGAGAGACAGGAGCTGGGGGAGAGACTTAGGAAGGGGAACAGAGGGAGAGACAAGGGGTCTAACATTCATGAAGATGCGAGGTCTCAAGTGCACGTACTTGGCTTGGTTACGATGAGAATGACAGCAGGCAGGTCCATGTTGCAAGGATAAGGGTAAACCGATCGTAGGTATAGGAATAGTGGCTCAGCAGGATAAAGAGTCAGACAGAGCAGAGCGAAAGAGGTGAGTTTTAAGGAGAGATTTGAAGGTATGAAGGGAGGGGGCAAGGCGGATGTGGACAGGGAGGGAGTTCCAGGCATGGGGGGCAGCAAGTGAGAAGGGACGAAGGCGCTTAGGGGAGCAGGGAAGGCGTGGAAGGGTGAGAGAAGGGACAGAGGAGGAGCGAAGTGCACGGGCTGGAGTATGGAGTGCGATAAGTGCAGAGAAGTAGGGGGGAGCGAGGTTGTGAAGCGCTTTATAGGTGAAGACTAGGAGCTTGTGCAGGATTTGTTCAGGAAGGGTAAGCCAGTGAAGCGAAGAGAGGAGGGGCTGCACATGGTCGAAGCGACTGGCGAGGTAGATGACCCTGGCAGCAGAGTTTTGGACAGAGATGAGGGGAGAAAGGTGAGAGCGGGGAAGGCCAGAAAGAAGGAGGTTACAGTAATCAAGGCGAGAGATGACCAGAGCATGAACGAGAGTTTTGGCAGAGGAGAGAGAGAGAAAGTAAATGGTTTGAGGAGCGCAGCCATTACTGTGATGGCTTCGATGCTGCCTCATACTTATCCAAGTATGTCTTGGTGGAAATCCATGCCTATGATTACAGTTTTGCATGACTTAACATTTGCCCTTGCTTGCACTCCTAGTGCAAATGAGTTATTCCCCTACATATTTCACTTATAGCTCATGGTTACTCCATGACTGTCTGACAACCTGGCTTGTGATGTCTTACATCCAAGACAATTTCTGAATATATCTATCTTCCAAAAAATGCTAGTTCATATAATTATTGCTAAGGTTGGTTTGATGTTTCCATAATCTCTTCTTTGATTTTAGTGCTTAACTCACCAATCCGGAACCTCCTTGCTCTGAAGCCGTCTCACTGAAACCATTTACAGGTAGGCTGAATAAAACACTAGAATATGCACTGCAATAAATATACATGCATTGACATAAAACGCAAACTAGATGCTTTTGCCCTCTTTGACCTGTATGATTAATTTCATTCTCTTTCTTTTGGCACACTCTGCGGGAAAAACTTACCTTTAATTTGCACCTGCAATCAATTGCAGGCCCAAACTTACAGAGGCAATAAGCAGCAGACACAAATGATAGCATTCAGATGCTGAACAAACCGATTTGCAGGTGCAGTCAGGTAATCTAAATGCAATGAATTACACATACATCTCAATGAGAGTCCAAGATCAGAGCCAGCCATTACAAACTTGTACAGTTGGGGAGACTTCAAAATTGGCACCTCTTTTTAGTAGAGAACAATTAGTCAAACCTGAAGACTCGTCCACTACATATGGGGATATAGGGACTCTCAATTCTGTGGGTATGTTATCAGGTAGTAAAAGTGAAATTCTCTCTTTCTAAAATATTATCTGAAATGCTTCCTGTTCCACATGCAGGGCCGCAGAGATAGGCTGAGCTCCGGAGTCTCAATGCATGAATGAGACTATGGGGCAGAGATGAGGGATTTAGATGTATTAGGAACTGGGGGGCCTTTTGTGGAAGAGGGAACCTATACTGGAAGGAAGGGCTCCATCTTAATCAAAATGGAACCACACTGCTGGCACTAAAAATAAAAAATAAAGATGTGGTAGAGGAGTTTTAAAACTAAGACCTGGGTGAAAGCCAACAGCTGGTGTGGAGCACACAGTTCAGATGGAGGCAACTCAAGGGGATTCCATCATTAGGAGTGATACATTGTACCCCAGTAGAGAAGATAGGGAGGAATCAGAGGGTGTTAACGGATGTGACGGGTGGCTGTCATCCCACTCGGGGGTGGAGTAGTGCTACCCCTGGCTGGGATAGTTCCAGCGGTGGGAACACATGTCCCCACATCCTGACTTGGCTGAGGAGAGGAGTGGGGAGTGACATGCGACTGGCTGGCTCCACCTCTGTGCTGTGAACGGCGCCCCGCCTCCCCCTCCATGGGGCTCGCCTGGCCCCAAGCCTTTTGACATTTCGGCGGAACTGTAAGACCTGGCTGTTTGCCCAGGCCTTTGGGAGGGGTGTGTG
>QEPC01003848.1:235159-256386 GCA_003113815.1 Sphenodon punctatus | reverse complement strand
CCCTGGCAACTGGGGAGGCTGGGGAGGGGAAGCCCCAAGGGTTTTTTCATTCCCCTCCCCTCATGGAATCTCCTGCCCCGCGTCCCCGCAGCGCAGGCTGGAAATTCTGCGCTGGGGTAAGCGGGGCAGGAGATTCCGCGGGGGGAGGGGAATTCCGCGGGAAATCTGCGAATCGCAGACCCGCGTTTCCCTCGGGGCCCTGATCAGTTGTCACCCGCACAGTCCAAATTCCCTCCTTCATGTTCATCAGGGCAGTTAGCATGGAAAGTGCCATCATGAGAAGGATTGAGAGCTGTCTGTTCAACCTCTGAACACCTTGGTTTCTAGTGTTTACCTCAACACCATAAATGTGTACTAAATGGTAGAGCAACACAGAGATACCGTGGTCAGGCCCCCTGCATCGCAACAGGTGCAGCATGGCTTTTTGGTGTACATTTCAGGGGGCTGAATGAAATTGTCCCACAGTTTTAAGGACTGCTCCCTCTGGCCTTCCCACCCCTGTGGCCATGGTTATGAACTCACTGCCTATGATACACCGTCATTCCCCCAATTCCCCACACCACATTTCCCGAACATCCCACTAACTACAATCTTTCTGTCTGCCTGTCTCTTGTATCTTCCATACTTTTCTTGATTATTTTTAAAACTCCTACTCTTTTCCAACAACATCCACCATCTTCAACACTGCTCGGAAATTCTCTTTTTTCCTGAATTTTGGGGGATTTATTGGCACAAACTGAGACCTTTTAAAATGCTATCCCCATCAAACTGCTTGTAATCTTCATGGGGGTTAATGGCAGCTCCCTCAGGTATCCTACAGTGATAAATTTCCTTAGGGAGCTCCTCCGTGAAGAAACAAGCCTGCCTGATATACCTATAGACTCGTTCTGTGCATTCTTAATGTAATTTTGCTATTTCACTCTCTCCATAGGATAACATATTCATAGGAAGTTCAAAACCTCAGAATTAAACTAAACCACTAAGTTTAAAAATTCAAACTCAGAAAATAACCGGAATGAACGCTTGAATTTTCTGAGCCCTCTACACCTACTGGCAAATAACTTTAAGCATACTTTTCTGTATCAAGAAAACCAGTGGCAAAACACAGAAAAAAAATGTTCTGCCTCCAATTTTCAAACTCATATAACTCAACCATTTTTCAACTGATCTGTCTGAAATCTGGAAAGCTTCTACCCCTCATTGAAGCAATCTGCCCTTCAAAAATGTTGCAATGATAGGATAAATCACCTCGATTGTATACGGAGTAGAAACTTCCTGATTCTAAAAGAGAGTGCAACTCGCCTTAACTATGGAGCTGCTCCTGGGGCACTATAATAAGGAAATCTTCTTAGTCTTCTTCATTGGTTTCTGTCCATCAGATCAACACTGATGATAGGGTTAAATTAATTTTTTCCACCATTGTAGCAGCTTCACAGCTTTGTTCATCTTCAAAACATTTTGTTTTATGTTATAATATTTTCCACTGTCTCTATCCAACTCATCCTTGATCTTCCTCTTTTTTTCATTCCTTGCATGCTGATATGTAACACCATGTATGGCATTCTTTCTAGGTTCATTCTTGACACATGCCCAGATCATCACAGCCATCTTTCTTTCATCTTCTGCAACATTGTTATTTCCTGTCCCGGATTTTTTTTTTTTTTTATCTTTTCCTTTTTTATTTTCTGCACTCGCAAATTGCTCTCAGACAGCTCATTTCTGCAATCAGTGTCTTTTTTGTTGTCGTCTTTCTGCATGCTCTCACATTCCAGCTGGTACAAAAGCATTGGCATGACAGTTGTCTTGTGTATGTGAACAAAGGGCAGAATATGGGAATAACGAGGAGTAATGAGATGAAATTAAGAATGGGAGGGAAAATAATTCTGACAAGGATCTGTGTGAGGGTATGACATAGACCTGCAAGGGAAGCCCAATAGCTTGGAACTTTTAAAATTATAAGACACAAGCATATACATTGTACTGAATGGAGCAGCCCTCATTTGTAGGGATTTGGCAGGTACATCCCACATAGGTCTTTCCCACCCCTGGCTTCAATGATTCCAGGATCTAGGTTAATTCCCTCTGAGCATTGTCTGCCCTCCTAATGGCCTTTTGTTGTTCATAGAATTATTATGATTAATTTGGGAGAGAGTTGGACATCTCTTGGGGAGGCTTCTGAACCGTAAATCTCAGGAAATGTGCTTTCTGGACAAAGGCCAGAGTTGATTTCTGGTCATTTTTCAGGAGCTCTGGGCTCTCTAGGATTCTTTTCACCAAATCAGCTAGCGCTGCTAACAGCTCTCTGTTCTGCGCCACAATCAGCATGTTGTCTAAACAGACTATTATCCTGAGCCCTCTCTCACAGAAGGCTGCTACCATGGAGCTGACAAGAGGGCAAATGGTAGGCTGGAGAGGTGCCAAAGTTCCCCTTCCCAGCAAAACTTGGAGGAACCTTTGACATTCTTTCACCAGCAGGATAGTGAAATATCCTTCAGGTCTAATCTTGCTATCCAGTCATCTTGCATTGAGGTGTCTCTTAGGAGATGGACCCCTTCATCTTGCAATGTCTGTATTGGTATAGTACCCAAGCAGTCAGTTCTTTCAGATTTACCACAGATTTTTTACTCCTACCCCTGCTGTTTTCAACACCAGAGGCAAATTGCTTGAAAATATTGTTTGGTCTCAGGAATTTTTTACTATTGCCCTCTCCTAAAGGACATTACCTTCTCTTATACAGCTCTTCTGTTTGGGCCTGGGAATATCATTGGATATATAATGTATGGGGGAAGGGCTCGGATGGAGTTGTTTATAATGTGTATGCCAATAAACTGGGTCATTTGAAGTTTCGTGTGGTCTTTATGTATCTGCTCTCAATTATCCAATGTCAATGTTCCTTTTCCTCCTCTGTGGTTTGAGGACAGACTATCTTGGACTCTAGGTGAATTTTTCAGGATCAAGAGAGAAATTGTTTGCACTCACTAGGGGATTTAGCATGAAGGGTAGACCCTATAGATACATGAACTGATGGGTCATTCTCAAAACTTCCATTTTCTTCGTGGACCCTGAAACATTCACGGCCATTTTTGATATCTTGCAAACTGAACTCAGGATGCAGCCTGATCTTTAGTAGCTTGTGTGTTGGCAAAACTCATACGTTCCATGTATCACTTCCCAAAACTCTTTCACCAATTCAGTCCATGGTAGGGCTTCATGATAGAATAAAACTCCATTATCCTCCATACATTATTCAAGAAATTTTGATTTGGCATTTAATTCTTTAACTAGCATCATCACTTTTTGCTGGTGGTGAATGGCTCATCATCTACTAATGCAGTATAGCATGTTTTGACAGGGGCCGATCAAATTATCTGAGAAGGAAGTTTCTTTGAAACGGAAAGTGTATTTCATTTATCATGCACTATACTCCCTGACTTCCTTGGTTTCAAATGTGAAGGAACAGTTTTTCCAATCATCTTTTCTCCAAATCACTCTTTTCCCCAGAAAAAAGATACAACTGAGAGAAGTGCTTTTCCTGCTCTAGGTTCTTCAGAAATAGTGGCGTGGGAACTGACCTATTCAGTAGCATCCTCTTCAGTTCCACTGTACCTTTGACACCTCAGACACAGGCCCTCTTTAAACAGACCAGGAAGGAGCAGCAGTCTGTGGGGGATGAGTGGAGGCGGCAACGGCATGTGTGGCGCATGGGTGGCCCGTCACACGGACACCCACCCACCTCCACCCATCTTCACTCATCTCCATGAATGGAAGCATATCTGCTGCTTTCAGTGCCTACATGCGTGGGGGATCGGTGGAGGTGGGTGGAGTGTGGGAGGTTGCATGCAACCCAACCCAGTGGCTGCAGCAGTCAGATGGACGCCCCCCCCCCATGCAGTCACACACATGGGTGGGGGTGGGGCATCCATGTAAAAAGGGCCACAGTCTTGCCCTTTAAAGCACAACAAATGTGTGTTACAAATGGACATCTAATGTGAGTAAAATATTTCTAACTGCAAACTTAGACAAGACAATTGCATTCCCAGGTGACTAGCTAGGTGTGCAGCCTCGCAGAACTAATTTCTTTGATAATCAGTCCCACCATGGTGCCCAATCCCAAGCTTGTCATGGGATCCATAAGGAATATGTGTGCGACTGGTGTACAACCACTTATGGAATTGGGTTTGAGGGCATCAGGATGAGAGAAGCATAGACATTGTGTGGAAACAATTAGAGATATGTGCAAGTTCCTGTGTGCTCTTGTCAAGAGAATAGCATGCAACAGACTATTTGGGAGGGCTATGTGGGCCCTATGGGTGAAAGCCCTCCCATGGTGCATCCAGGGAGAGCAGGGGTTGAAGTTTGTGGCCGCAATGTCATCAATAACATGCTTCTTGGTCTTATGTGGGCCCCATGGTGGAAGTTGGATAGGCAGTTCCACCTCAATGTCCACGCCAACTCAGCAAGCAGTCAACCTTTGCCAATGGGCCACCGCTGCAGTTCAACGGCAAGTCAAGAGCCTTTGCTTCTGTTAATTTCAATTAATTCCTGGTGATGTCTACGGTTTCTAGTTTTCTCTGCCAGTGAGTTTTTGCAGATGGAAATTTCCCAGAAAAGCCTTATTTATTACATTTGTTTTTCATGCTTTTCCACAGAAAAACACAAGAATTCCTGTTTTCCCAGAGAAAAAATGAAATCCCAGGTTTTTCCTGGGAACTTTTCACCTGCAAAAACTCACTGGCAGAGAAAACTAGGAACCCTGGTTGATGTCCCTTCTTATCTTGGTGTTCTTTGTGACCTGTATCAGTAACATCTTGTGAGAAATAAACAAGATGCTCTTTCTTGTGACTTATGGAATTCCTGGGTTTGTATTTTGTGTCTGTCTGTTGTTTTACAAGTACATCTGGATTCTTAGATTTTTTTGCACAGATCTGGAGAAAATATGGTGAGGTTGGATCTGCTCCATAATTCAGTCCTCTGATCCATTGTTTGAGCTATCATTTTTATCAGAAAGTTTCCATTCAATAAATCTACTCCGTCAGACATCCCTAGCTCTGATTTTCTTGGACATGACCTTCATTCCTCAGTATTTCACAACAAAGGGCTCGGAATAAGTTGGTTGAATGTGAGAAGTTTTCCTAACAGAATTGATTATCTCACAGGCCTGCTTTCTTAAACACAGCTGCACTTTCTTGCCTTGTCTGAAACATGGTTTGACAACAGTAATGCAGGCTGTGACCTTTCAGTACCTGGCTACCACATGTAAAAATGTTTCGGATCTTCAAAGCGGAAGTGTGATTATTCCTGTGGAGGCTATTTAATTGTTTTTGTCTGATCTTACACTGAAATGATCCCCCCTTCCTGCTTTGCATATACAGCGTAGCCTTGGAATAGTAAATAGAACAGCAGTAAAATAGTAATGGCTGTTGTTAAAGGCACCATCTATATTTTCATCTGGATAGATGGATAGAAAAGGTAAAAGAGAGAGATCTTCACTGAATGAACTATAGGATCATTCAAATCAAATAGGAAATAGAGATACATAAATTGAGCTATCCTATACCAGCCTTTCCTCTTGTGTCACAAGGCTGACTCATTATAAAGTCAGGATAGGATTGACCTGACTATCCTCCAAAATTGTCTTGGAATCTCCAGGGTTTAAAGATTACCCATCAGGATTCTGTTGATAAATCTGGGAGAAAGAAATTCACAGGAAATTCTTCAAATGGATATAGAATGACGAATCGGGTCAATCTTATTATGAGCTTCTTCTCATTAGTTTCATCATACATTCCAGGGGATTCTATAGGCCAGCAATTGTAGTCTGTATTCTGGATTTGTTGAACTGTAATCAGGACATTATAATCCTTACATCCCTTCCAGTCCTAGGATAATATGATTCAAATCTTCTAATTAGGAAAACTGCAAGCAAACCATTTGTTCTATACTAAATGAGTTTCAGAGTCATTCCGTGCTGGAAACCAGGAAGTCATACATACAATCAGCATTGGTAACCCTACTTGAGCCAGACAATATTGCTACTTTTGCCCACCTTCTAGTTCTTATGCTGTAAGTGTCATGTCATGGAAAGGAGGGACAACATGATTATGAGTCAATGTGCTGTATGAGATCTACTAGAAAAAGCTGCTGAGAACAAGTATCAATGTTCTCTGGCTAATTTGGTCACATCATATATCTTTCCTAGCTGATGTTACCTATGATTTGGGCTGGATGTGAGGAAGGAACTCACCTGAGAGGTGTGCAATGGGAGTGCAGCAAGGCTCAGTGGAGTTTAGCGCACATTATTCGGACATACAAAGGGGCAGTGGTGGCTGGTGGTTTTTGAGGCTGGTGGGGCAGTGTGTTGAACCAACGAACCTAGAGGCGGAGCCTGGCCAACGGCCCTTTTAGAAATGTTTGGCCAGCTTCAGGCCTGCGTTGGCACGAAACCAGCCCCATCCAGACCAGTATCCCTAGTACCTACCTACACTATATCCCCGGAAGCCAAATGCCCATCCAAACACACAGGCCCTTAGTTTGGTCAGTTTCAGGCCTGTGTTGCCACCAAACCAGCTCCATCCAGACCAGCATCCCTAATATCTACCTACACTGTATCCCTGGCAGTCAGATGCCTGTCCAAGCAGACAGGCCCTTTTGAAATGCACAACCATCATGGTCACAACTACAATGCACAGAAAATGCTGCAAAGGCCAACAGGATTATGTGAAATCCTAAATGGCACACCATAAATGCTGCACAGAGTTTTACAACGGGAGAAGAGGTATGCACATTTCTGGAGAGGGTAGGAAGCATGTGGCATTCAATGAAAGACACACCAAAATGCAGGAAAAGCACCTTTAACAGAAGAATATTAACCTAGGCCTGAATATAATGGATGAGAAAATTTAGCCTAAAAAGGTATGACTAGTATCTTTGCAATCATTAACACAACACAAAAGTGTAATAAAAACTTAGGAGTGCTTTCATACACAATGATTATCCCTCATGGACTCCAGCAGAAGCACCTACAAAGTCCTACGACATCTAAAAGCACCTTAACTGATCCCTAAAATTAATAGGCCAGCTTCCCTGCTAGCATAAAGCATTTACACCAGCTGAATAGCTAGTTCGCAGTGGCTTTATGAATTTCATCACAGGCTCAAAGAATGGGAGAATAAAGGAAGAAATTTAAATAAGAAATGCATAGTTAATATACCAAAGCAATACAGGGTATATCACCAGTGTTCAGCATTACGGGGGGTTTAAACAAATATAGTTTTAAAAATCTCTCACTCAATACACAGTTGAAAACTTATTTGTTAAGGAACTTTATACTTGTTATAAAATACAAAACACATGTAAACAGTTACTCAACCAATTCAAATACAAGTTTCATATAGCTTTTGGTTTTGAACCAATACAATGCACTTATTTTACATTGTATACCTAGCAATTCATTACTTCATCTAGAGATAACAAGTCTTAGTAATTTACTATTTCATCCATAAGATATAAAGCAATCATGATATCTTCTTGTGTCAGCTTGAACATTGATTACTTGGTGTCAGTGAGTAAAAAGCAAAGCTCAGTACTTATTCTATGTGCCCTTATCTGCAGCAGTTTTAAAACAGTAATTCTAAAACACTAAACATTAATTCTAAAACATTTTAAAGCACTAATTTTAAGACCCCAATTCTGCCCCCACCCCCCAATTCCACCCATACCCTCATTTTCCTCCTCCAGACCCCTATTCTCCTCCTCCAAGAGTCCCCATTCTATCCACTCCCACCCAATTCCACCCCCATGTCTCCATTCTGCCCCCCAAACCCCTCCCATCCACCCCCACTCAATCCCATCACCTCTTTTGCTCCTGGGGTTCTTGGGGTCCAGGAGGGATGGCCCATCCCCCACACCCTAGAACCCCAGGAGCAATAGAGGCCCCAAGAAGACAGGTCACTTACCAGCGTGGCATTCTCACTCAGGCAGGTGAGAAGAAGGAAGGCACAGGCAGGCAGAAGGCAGCATTGGATCAGATGGAAGGAAGGAGGCAGCCAGCTGGCAGGACAGAAATCCTGAGGACTCAGGAGTGAGATGAGGAACCAGCTCAAGCAGGCCCTGCCTTGTGACTCTGGAAGGCAGCGCTGAAGCTCCTAGGCTCTCCCTCCCTCTGGGTCTGGGAGGGAGGGGAAGGGGAGCCTAAGACCTGTGTGGCAGCTCCCACGGTCCTCCCTTCCACACTGCACAGCCACAGTCTGTGAGTGAGGGGAGTCCTGTGGCCTGGGCGCCTACTGGGTATGGACTTTAGTGCTGGCGCTATCCTCTACAATGAAATAGAGACACTATTACATCATTGCTGGTTTCCCTTTATGCGGTATGGATGGCTCTTCTAGGTGCCCATACTGCACATAGGTTGGGACACCTCACTTTTGTCCCTGAAGGCTTCCTTAGATGTTCTAAGGAAGTCTTCAGGGGGGCTGGCTGGCTTCTCCTGTTGGCCCTGCAGAGCCAATAGGAAGAGCCAGTCACTGTGTGCCCCAGACTCGGAGGCGAACGTCACCTCCACCAGCTCCTTGGGGCAGACTCGCCGCTCTGGTGGTTCATTCTCACAACTGGGTTGCACTGCGTGCACAATCCAATTGTGAGAATGTTCAGAGCTATCTCGAAGAATCTTGTTTAGAAGGTAAGCAACCTTCTATGGGTTCAGGCAGGTGGCAGCGGTTATTTTTTTTTTTTAAAAAACCAGAATGCAGCAGCATGATTGTCCGGGGAGTCCCGGGGCCAGGAGGGATATTGCCCCTGATACCCTAGGGGGCACACCATCACTGCAAAGGGATGCAAGCCCAGGCAGCTGGGGAGCTTGGCTTGCGTGTGTGTGTGTGTGTGTATGGGGGGATCAAGAACAGAAGCCAGCCCTGGTACAATGAGGTTCAGCATTGTCCTTTTTATCTGGATCAATTTCAGTTGATATTGCCCATCAATGCGGAGGATGTGTTTGGGACTGTGTGGACCACCAGTTGCGATTTAGATCAATGCCCATCCTCACTGGTGAAAGTCATCTGGGAGACGTTAGGGCTATTGGTGGCTGGGGCTGTCAATGCCTCTCTTTGGCAGGACAGGATGTCGGACTCCCTTAAGATGATGATTGTCCAATCTCTGCTCAAGAAACCACCCTTGAACGCTGAATCCCCTGCCAGATATCAGCCTGTCTCTAATCTTTCCTTTTGGGGAAATAGGGATGTGCGAACATGTTCGGAAGTTTGGAGTTCAGACCGAACTTGAATAGTTCGGTCAACCAAAACGAACTTTCGAACCGAACTCGAATTCAACTGAACTGTTTGGTCGAATCCGAACCAGTTCGGAAGGCCAAAAAACCTGGTTTTGAATGTACAAACTCGGTTCAGAAGTTCGGAATTCGACCGAACATGAATAGTTCAGTTGACCGAACCGAATTTTCGAACCAAACTCAATTTTCGAACTGAACCGAATTTCCGAACTCGGTTCTATTTGCACATCCCTATTGGGGAAGGTTATTGAGTGGGTGGTAGTGCATCAGCTCCAGACCCATCTGGATGCTATCCTTTCAGTCTGGCTGTCATCCTGGGCATGGTACAGAGACTGCACTTGTGGCTTTGGCCGATGACCTATGCCTGGAGATCGACAGAGGTAACTCCACCCTGTTGACAGTATTAGGTCTATCAGCGGCTTTTGACACTGTTGATCACAAGGTGTTGTTGACTCAACTGTGGAACCTGGCGGGGGTGCACAGGACCGCTCTTCAGTGGTTTTGTTCTTTCCTGTCAGGGAGGTCTCAGAGCGTGGTGATAGGTGATTGCTGATTGTCGCCTCATGATCTCCCCTGTGGGGTCCCACAGCATTCCATCTTGTTCCCCCTCTTGTTCAATGTGTATATGGAGCTAGTGGGCAAGATCATTCAGGGATTTTGAGTGAGGTGTCAACAGTATGCTGATGACACCCAGCTCTACCTCTCTTTTTATATGACTCAGGTCCTGCAGTCTTAATGCTTACCTGTTGCCTGGCTGCTGTAGGGGACTGGACAAGTGTGATTCAACTGAGGTTGAATCCTGACAAGACTTAGGTGATGATGGCTGGCCAGCCTTGTGATTTGAGGAGGAGGACTGGGACCCTCATTATTAATGGGGTCCGGCCCCCTCTCTTCACTCAGGTTCACAGCCTTGAAGTGCTCCTGGATCTGTCACTACACCTGAAATCTCAGGTGGTGGCAGTGGCTAGGAGTGCTTTTCACAGACTCCATCTTGGGAAAAGACTTTGGCCTTTTCTTTCTGATTCAGATCTGGCAACCATCATCCATGCCTTCATTACCTGAAGGCTAGATTACTGCAATGCACTCTAGGGCTCCCCTTGAAGACTCTTAGGAAGCTGCAGCTGGTGCAGAATGTGGTGGCCCAGCTCCTTACCGAGCGGGTTACCAGGAGCACACAGCACTGGTGCTCTGGAATCTGCGCGGTCCAGACTGGGCATAGTTCGGGAACAATTCAAGGCGCTGGTAGTCCTAAATACCTTGGAACTGACTTATCTGGCAGATCACCTGACCTACCATATCCCATTGTGGCCTTTGTAATCAGCCAGGGACACCTGTCTGGATGAACTCATTTTTAACCTGGTCTCCATGGCATTCTTGGTCACCGCTCCGCAGCTGTGGAACTCCATCTCCCAGGAGGTTTGTTTATGTCCAGGCTTGGGCATCTTTAGGAGGCAGTGAAAAACTATTTTTTTCACAAGGGTGTTTGGAGTGGGGGCTTAGGGACGAGGGCTGTTGTGAGGGGAGAGGGGTGATTTAGGAGGTTGGGGGTTGGGGTGGATGGGGTTGTGAGGATGGTGCAGGTTGTGGGGTATTTTATGTTTTTATATTTTTTTTTTGTTATTTTCTATTTGTATTTTCTATTTTGATATTGTAAGCCACCCTGAGCTGCTCTTGGTGGGGAGGGCAGGGTAAGCATTTAAATAAATAAATAAATAAATAAACTTGTCATGTTACTGTTTTAGTGCCTTTCCAACATGGATCAATCAACAGATGAATAGGAATTGGCAATTGTAAAATGGCACAAAATGGTAACGGAAAACCAGAAATTTGATAGTAGTAATTGTAATTTGGGTAACTCATCAGCCACTAAAAGGGTACAGCATAGTACTCTGTCTTCCCCAAATTATTTGGGTACCACATTTCCAATGGTATGCCCATTTTTGTGGGTACCAGTTTCGGCTTTGCACTTAGACACAAACTTGAGGAGACATGAAGAATTTGTATTTTTCTGAAACTGTGTGTGGACCAGTACTTTCAAGGTCTTACATCCAGTTTTGCCTGTTCAGGTGCAAGCTTTCCAAAGGGATGTGTACTTCGTTTTTGTTGTCTCGATAATGATAATGACATTCTCATTTTCGTTATCATTATTGCAATAACAATAACAAAAAATAATAACAAAACCAATAATGATACCAACAGTCATTATTGATTTTATTATTGCCTGGCAGCGGGGTTTTTTAGGGAAAATGCGGAGAGGGGAGAAGAGAGCAGACATCTCGGAGTCAGAAACAGTGTTGAACTCTTGAACTGGGCCTGTAATGGGAAGGGAAGGACCTGATGGATGTAATCGCTGGCCAATGAGCAGCGCAAGCAGGTCCCAGGCAGTTGCATGGCACCCTATGATTGTTCATGCCTCCTGCCTCCCAGAACCAGTCAGGCTCTGGGGAGGGCACTGCAAGCCTTTGTGTTGTAGGGCCCGGCTGTTTTACTCTTGTTCTGTGTTAGCTCTTGCTGTGTCAAGTTGCATTTACAGAACTCTGGTGCTTGCACTAAAAATCTTCCCCAGCCCTCAGTGTTTTACCTTACCTTTCCTTATACCCTTTATTTTACCTTTTCCCTTCCTCTGTCTGTCTCCCCCTGTATGGATAGATAGATAGATAGATAGATAGATAGATAGATAGATAGATAGATAGCTGAAACGGTATACCATCTCAGCAAGATTTTCTGATGGAAAGCACTCTTCCGCTCAGAGTGGCACGGCATGGTAGAGAACAGCTTTCCCTAGTGGTGCTTGCAGCTTTACACAGTTGCTGCATGCTCTTTCCATGGGCAATGATGAATTTTTCTGCTGGAAACTTTTCCAGCAGAAACTCCCCTTATGGAGTTGCAACCCCCCACCATTCAATTTGATTGGTTCAGGAATAAGTTCAGTCCTCCCTCCTTTCAAATTTATTTTTTTCCCTTTAAATTGGAGGGGAATCACTATTTCCTGCCTCTTGATGATCATCCTCCTGTGATCCCCCTGCTTACAGCCGTGCGGGAACGCACACCCATTATTCGCTGCTCCCTGAGGCTAAATGCTTTCTTTCTTAAGTAAACTTTCCCCTCTTCCCTCCCTTCCCCTGCCTGCTGTGTTGCCTGGCTGCAACTTCAAGTTGCAGGGAGGCAGCCTTTGCTAGTAGGGCTGTAGCGGAATATCGCAGTGGTAGCTATTTCCGGCGGAAACAGTGTTTCCGCAATTAGTGGAATGGCATGGCAGAGGCTTTCATTCCGCGGTTTCATTCCGCGGTTCCGCGGTTCCGCTTATTTAATTCCACAACTTAGTGGAATCGTGGAAACATGACATTTTCGCTATTTCCGCAATTCCGCCAGTGCCAAAAAATAGCGGAATAGCGGTTTTCCGTGATTTCCGCAATTTTTCCGCAATTTTTCCGCAATTCCACGATTTGCAGAATTCCGGCGGAATTAGCAGAATATCCGCAGAAAAGTCGTGGTGTGGCGCGGGCAGTTCCGAAATGGCAGAACGGAATCGCGGCGCGGTAAAAGCTGCTGCCGCATCAGCCCTATTTGCTAGTGCTACACATGTCTTGCTTGATTCCACTAATTGATCAGAAGGTTGATACCTTGTAAACAAGGTTCTTCGGGATGGCTCCAACCATTTTCAAAAATAGGTTGTGCATGTGTGCCCTTCACTCGTTGGACATTTGCTAGCCATATGATTTTTAGGGATGGGCGAACATGGTTCGGATGTTCAGAGTTCAGACCGAACTCGGTCTGTTCGGACGTCTGAACCGAACATCCAAACTGAACTCTCGAATGACTGAACAGTTCGGTTATGTTTGAAGACGTTTGGATGAGTTTGACGGCAGGAAAAACGTCTTTCCAGCCCCCACAAAAAAAAGGTTTCGGTTTCGATTTCATTTTGGTTTTGGTTTCAATCTCGCTATTTTTGAATGTTCTGCCAAATTTGGGCAAACCGAACTTGACTGAACCGAACCATTGAACCCAAAGTCGTGTTTTGAACCAAACATCCGAACCATGTTTTGTTCACCCATCCCTAATTATTCTTTTTTGACTATGTGACCTCCCAGCCTATCTAAGGCACTCCCCCTCTCAACTTTCAGTTCCTTCCAATCCCAAATTCTGTTGTGGGTCTGGATGGGTGGGTGTTGTGAGAATGGTTAAAGCCATCTCGAAGAACCTTGTTTACAAGGTAGCAACCTTCTGTTCTTCTTAGAGTGGCTCCTCCCATTCTCACAACTGGGAGAGTCCCAAGTTATTAATAATGAAGGTGGGAGGAATTCCTTAAATCACAATGTAATCCAGATTCTGAGGCAGTCTGAAATAGACAATCTTTCACCAGCCTATGAACTCAGGGGTTCCAGTCTCTCAGATTATTGTTTTTCTCTCAACCGTTCCCTAATAAATGTTGTATGTATTTGTTTACTTTCTTACTAAGCAAAACTTTCTTTTCCCAAATCCCAGTCTCCCATGCACCCCCTCGTCTGGGGATGGGGGATGGTCCTGAGGTGGGGGGGAGAGGGGAGATAGAACAGGTGGTGACAGGAGAATGGATTACTTGTTATTGTAGCTTTTAAGGTTTGTCACACATGGCATTGATTTGCACGGCAGCAATTTTACCGCTGTTTGAGTATTCCGCTAGAAATATGGTTTCGTTTACCACTCCAGCAGGAAATATGGCAGTAAATGAGATCAACTGTGGTAAATCACAGGGCACGGAAGCAGAAGCAGAAAATCACATGACCCATTACCGCATGGCAAGCAATGCGGCAACAGCAAAAAAACAAACCGGAAAGAGGAGGCTGCTACTGTTCCAGCAGAATGAAATTGCAAAACAGGAATAGTTGGTATCACTACAGTGATAGATAGATAGATAGATAGATAGATAGATAGATAGATACTAGGCTTTTATTATATAGATGCATTATAGAATAGGAATAGGATAGATAGATACTTAGAATACATAGTAGATATAAGTTTATTAATATAGATACTAAAATAGGAATATATTTAATATAGTATAGGTTATTAGGTGTAGGTTTTGGTTAGACATACATATTAGTCATTTTTGATATAGTCATTGTGCACTTATTACTACTGCATTATAATGAGAAAGGGAGAAAGGAGTTCTAAGAAGTCAGGGACAGGTGTCTGGCACTTCTGCCACTGGTGGCAATCCACAATGGAAATGGTACAGAAAACAAAATCTTCATAATAATTCAAAATTGATACGAAAATCAATACCGATACCTATCAATACCTAACTCAATACCAATACCAATAATGGCACCGATAACAAAGCACAAAATTGTGTTATTAACAATAAGGAAAACAAGTTTTTAATAATGGAAAATGAAAACAAAAATGACATGGGTCCCTGGTGCACACCCCTACAAAGGTGAGCTTTGTGCTAGTGGTTATGTCCGCTGAGATTCCCCGCAAGCACACAAACTATTCCTACAATAGGAAATCTCAGCATCATGTTTTGAATATAGTTTACACCAGCAGCAGGAAAACTCTGATCAGTGAGCCAGAGTGAAAAACATTACATGCATCATAGGCCAGGGTCCATAGGAGTTCTCTCTTGGGAGAGAGAAGTATGAGAGAGTTCTACAGTGGGGCAGGCCTAACAAAGCCTGTCAGAATTGTGTATATGGGACATGGATAGAAAATCTCATCAGAGTAGTCTACAGAGGGCGGGGGCTGCTAGACCACTGTGCATGAGGTGAGTGCAGAACTAGGAAAGCCCGTCTGAACATACTCTAGCCTGCCAATGTGGGATTGCCTGCATCTTCTTTGTGGACCAGCCAAACAAGCAAGGTGGGCTGTTTGAAAGGGAACATCAGGGAAATTGCCATGGTCCAAATGAAAGCAGGGAGCAGACCGGAAGGGATCCATGGACCAGAGGTCACTCACTCTTTGCCTCTACACTGTGCATTCAATTAATGAGTGCGGGCCAAACTTTGATTACCCTTTTTAGTTAACAAACTTCTGTAATATGAATTTGATGCAGCTGAATTCCAGATACCACAGTTTGTGCCTCTGTGGAAAGTATAATGTTCTAACTGCAGTTAAATTAGCAAAGGTCTATCACAAACTCTGACCTTCCTCCTAGACTATTGTACCATTAATAAAAATGGCTTTGGTCTGAGGAACATTAGAGCTATTTAATTTTGTGTTCTGGTCAGAGCACTGTATTGGAAAATTGACATCCAGTCTTGCCTTTTGCTTGTAAAGCTAAAGCTTTTAGTTTGTACAAAAAGAAAAAAAATCAGTGAAACGTACAAAAACCCTCTTCAAAAAGTACCAGAATCTCTGTTTACAAAATAAATAAATGAATATATCAAATCCAGGATCAATAAAATCAAAGCACCCTGCATGCTGAGATACCACTTGGACAGAAAATTGTTTGCTTTCAGATTGTTTGGGTAAAGAACATATACGTCCTACAATTTTGGCTTAAGCCATCCTGTATTCATGCTCTTTGTAAATGAGCCAAAAACACCCTTCGAACATCAAAGTCATTCAACATGGACCTTATTTATTTATTTCAATAATTTATAGTGCATCCGTTGCCGTGGCATGACTGCATTACATACAAAAACAAGCATCAATAAATAAATATAAAGGGAAAGAGAGGAAGCGGGGGGAGGGGGGAGGAAGGAGATGTCTCACATTAAAGACAGTCTTGTCTGTGCCATGCACTAAAGGCTGGCAAAAGTTCTCTCTGTGAGACTAACAGAAGGGAATCAGCTTTATAGGCAGAAATCCTTCACTGGGATTGCCAATTCTCTAGTTCTACATTTAGAGACCACAACTGAGAGTCGTCAGTAAAAAATATATCATCCTACAGGTGTAGAGGTGCTCCATATGGTACCCAGGTCCAAAGATATTTAGGGCTTCATATAGTAAAACCATATTGAATTACACCTTGTAGCACTGCACAAAGTGCAAATGTAATGTCTTCTTCTCATTCTCCTCAGAAACCAATAAACTACTTCATTCCATGCTAGCTGAAGCTTCTCAAGAGTTTCATAGAATCAGAATTTTATGGTTGGAACTTCAAAGTGACTTCAAGGGTCTTCTCCAAGGCAGGATATTCTCTGCCTACAGCATTGCAGGCAGGTGCTTCTTCAGCCAGGGTTTGAAAATATCCAAGGAAGAAAATTTCACACCCTCCTTGGCCAACTCATTCCATTGCACATTAGTTTTCACTGGTAAGTCCAGGTAGAGTGCATTACCACCATCCAATCTGGATGCACTGTGTTTTCCAGGCCTCTTAAAAAGATCTCTGTTTTTACTGAGTTCCTTATGTGCATCATCAATCTAGCCATAATTTTCAAACTCCTAAGGATGTGCAAACATGACTGAGTTCAAAAATTTGGTTTGGTTCGAAAGTTCAGTTCGGTCAACCGAGCTTTCAAGTTTGGTCAAATTCCGAACTTCCGAACCGAGTGCATACATTCAAAACCTGGGTTTTTTGGCCTTCTGAACACTTCGGGCGAATTCGAGTTCGGTTCGAAAGTTCGGTTCGGTTGACCGAACTATTCGAGTTCGATCCGAACTCTGAACTTCCGAACTGCATTCGCACATCCCTAAAAACTCCTTTTGGACATGATTGTAGGAATTCTCATTCAAGGGCCATAGTCACATGGACATAGAATCACAGAATGTCAGAGTTGGAAGGTACTTTGAAGGTCATCTAGTCCAACCTTCAGCTTGGATTCAGGATAACTACAACTACACCATCCCTGACAGATGGCTATTCGGCCTTTTTTTTAAGAAAAAAAACCCCTCCAGTGATGGAGAGCCTATAACCTCCCTAGGTAACTTGTACCATTGTCATACAGCTTTTAATGTTAGAAAGTTTTTTCTCATGTCACTGAAATCTACCTTCCTGTAATTTGGGCCCATTGTTTCTTGTTTTGCCCTCTGTAGCAATGAAGTACAATTCCTTGCCTTCTTGCTGGTGGCAACCTCTCCCCAAAGCAATCAGTGAGACTGAGTTGGAACTGTCCATATGAGTCAGAGTTTGCAACATAAAGCCCTTAGTATGAGAAAAGAGATTAAGGGAGCTGCAAAATATGATGGTGTAATAATGACAACCAATAATGGTATAATCATCTCTACCAGTTTAAAGGAGCATAATTCACCCATTTAAAGGTACCAGCCGGGAGGTTGCATGTAACTCACATTAAGTGGCTAAAAATTGAATGGGCCCATTGGGGAACAGTCATAAGAAGTAGTTTCTTAATATCACAGATGACTAGGTTTGTAAAGTTTAGAAAGGTCTCACACCTGCCCTTGCACTGGTATGTGTGGCCCTATGCAAGGGAGAACATGTGTGCATCTAATCCTGCTTCCACTGAAGTGATGTAGAATCCAACTCCGAAAGGGGAATTTTGCTAATGTAGTAGCAAATCTAATGCCCCACCTTTAAAGAAGGGCACTAATGGGAATTGTTCATATTTCAGCTTAGTCTTACCCTAGTTTCAGGGCAAATGATTGAGAATCTAATTAAAGAATGGGTAGAGAATAAGTATAAGCCAAGAAGGTCAAATCTGCATAGCTACTGCAACTTAAATTATGCTCCTTTAAACTGTTAGAGATCCCTAAGAAAATTAATAAAATAATAGATAAAGGTCACCTAGTGATCATATTTTACCTGAATTTTCCAAAGGTTTCCATAAGGCACCATAATTAAAAAGGCTATTAACTAAAGTAAATAACTATGGAGTAAAGTCTTTCAGGAGAATAAAAGAGGCAGGACACTAAGACGATATGATGGTGACTTTGTAGAATGAATGGAAGTTAATTCTTGTGCACTCTGTAATATGATGATGCTAATAATCTGAATGTGCAGTAATGCTTTGGAGAGGAAAGCATGAAGGAAGTTGGTGATATATTCAGATGACACAAACTCCTGGAAAATGAGTTTAAGTAACTACAGATTTTGGCCATAGGTTGTTTGTTGCCAAAAGCAAGATTTGTGAGGCACACCAGAGAAACTAAATGCAGCAAGATAGAGAAAAAATATTAGGAAAATACAAGCTATGACATTTTGTCTGAATATTCCTGGGCTCTGAATTTAAAGGATTTTCTAAGAGAATTCAAAGCCAATGGAGAAAAATCAGTGTGTATAATGCTTAGTGGATAAGTCATATGCAATCATTATTTTCACATAAGAAGTGCCATACTGCGTTAGACCAATGGTCCATCCAGCCTAGCATACTGTCTCCAGTAGGGGTGTGCACTTTGTTTTTATTATATTGATGACGATAATAAAATTCTCACTTTTGTTATCATTATTGCAATAATGATAACAAAGATAAATAATAACAAAATTAATAAAAATAATGAAAGTCATTACTGAGGTCGTTATTGCCTGGCAGGTGTTTTTTGGAGGGAAATATGGAGAGGGGAGGAGGGAGTAGATATCTTGGAGCCAGATAACTGGATCTGTGATGGAAGGGGAAGGACCTGATAGATGTAATCGCTGGCCAAAGAGCAGCACAAGCAGGTCCCAGGCAGTTGAATGGCACCCTGTGATTGCTCAATGCTTCCTGCCTCCCAGAACCAATCATGGGGCTCTGGAGAGGGCACTGAAACCCTTTATGTTGCAGGGCCAGGCTGATTTACTCTTGTTCTGTGTTAGCTCTTGGTGAAGGCAGGAAGTGCAGGGGCTGGGAGCAAGCTACAGAGTGCAGCCCGGGGCTCCAGGAACCTCACCTGTCTCGGAGCTGAGCAGGGCTGCGGCGAGTGGGGGCAGAGCCTCTTCCAACCTGTCAGAAACAAAAAGACCCGGTGCCTCAGAGGCGCGATCCCCGTGCACGAGCCTAAGGGTGAGAGCACAAGGGCTGCCACCCTTGGGAGTCGCCCTTGGAGCCACCCGGAGCCTAGGATTCCTCTCTCTTGTTCCTCGCACTTACTTATTAACTTATCCATTGACATATTGGCTTTTAGTATTTTAGTTTTTCCTTTTCTTTCTCCATGCCCTAATGAGGCGTTGGGGTGTGGAGTACACCCTGCTCAACAGGAGGGACACTGAATGAGGGCTTGGCTAATGCTGTTGTAAGTACTTGTAATTACTATTTTACATTATCGCAGGTCTCAGCTGAAATGGCAGAAAAGAGGAGTAGGGGCGAGGATTTGCCTGCTAGTTTATTTGAATCCCCATGACCCAAATGCCCCAAGTTTGACTTACTGCCAAAGACTCTGCTTACCCTTTTAGTATCAACCAATAGATCTCAGTGTTTACAACCCCTGAAGGAGCAGCAGGAACAAGCCATGGACCCACCTTACCAGAGTCTAATGGGGAATGCAGATTTTTCCAAGGACAATGCAGACAATATGGTGGCAGAATCCCAGTCCTCGATTCCCGATTTATCCATAGGCGAGGCATTGAAAATGCAATGCCATTTGATTAGCAAGACTGTGAGCCTCTTATTTGAGAACTTGACCTATGTTAACCATTCCCTTTTGTGGGTAAAAGATCAACTGGCCGAAATGTTATTGAAAGTGGATTTCTTGCAGTCGGGTACAATCTTAAACCAAGCCTCCCAAGAGATAGATCATGTTGCCGGGTCAGGTTGTCGGTCACTAGGTAGGGGAAGAACAGCCATGCTGGCCAGGGGGCGTAAAAATATTGTTCCATCTGAACGTAAAAAATTCTCCCCCATGGCCACGTGGGTTAAAGCTCGCTTCCTAGCAAATGGGCTCTTACCCAGGTGGGAGAACCCAATCGACATTGCACAAAACCTTTCCCTATTATTGCATATAACAATTGACCCGGATGAGGTGGTGGATGTAATTCGGCTGAGAGATACCAATAAATATATATGTCGTCGACTTATATTCCGGTCATCCTTCCCCTCTACTAAAATGTTCCAAGGTAGGAAAAGCCTACTTATTTGAGGTGTCTCTATAGACAGAGGCTATTTGTGGGATGGGAATACAAGCCTCTCCAATAGCCATACTACTCTTATTCAGCTTTCCTCGCAGAATAGAGTGAGTTTGGGCCCCCGACTGCACAAGACTGGCCTTGTGGCCATTAACGCCCCAGGCCCTAGTCTTCCCCTATTGCTTGACTCCAAAAATATGGATATCCACGAGGCTCCCCTGTTTCCTGTCCCCAATTCACAAGCGGATGGAAGGTTCCAGGTAGTTGCTTCAACAGAGGAAGGAACATTATTACCTAAAAGGGAAGTAATCCAAGCTGTTCCCGTGAGGGCAGTATTGCACGAAGCAAAGTGCGTGGGTGGAGCAGAGGCTGCAATCTGTGTGCAATCAGCTGAGGAACCACCTAATGTTGATATCTTACAACAACCCCAGGTCCCAATTTCAGTGTCGGATTGAACTATCACCGAGGAGATGGTTAGAAATGAAAGTATGAGCCTCCATCCACAAATAACCCAGCACTAGGCATGGGCGAACAGATCGCGGTTTGTGTTCGGCCGTTCGGTTCGGCCGCGTTCGGTTCGTGTGTTCGTGTTCGGTCGTTCGGTCGTATCGCGCGTTCGTGTTCGCCCATTCGGTTCGGTAGCGTTCGTGTTCGGACGTTCGTGTTTGGTTGTTCGGGCAGGTCGTGTGTTCGTGGTCAGACGTTCGGTTCATTCGCGATCGGGTTGTGCGTTCGTGTTCGGACGTTCGGTTCGTTCGCCATCGGGTTGTGCGTTCGCGTTCGGCCGTTCGGTGTTCGGGTGGTTCGCGCGTTCGCGTTCGGCCGCTGGCCAGAAATATCACGAGATTGCGGGAAGCCCTAAATTCGGCGTCGCGCTGGAAATTCGTGTGCGAGTGAGGCGAGAGGGTGTGTGTTTGTTTCGGTGGCTGCTTGTGTAGTGTGTTTGTTTTGATTGTGTTGGTTTTGGCTGTGCTGCTGTGTGTTTGGGTGGGTTGGTTGGTGTGTGTTGCGGTGACTGTGGTGTGTGGT